>CAWUFW010021236.1:0-126944 GCA_963921515.1 Calotriton arnoldi
ATATATTCACTGAAAAAACCATAGGTTTTAGGGACGTTATAGTTAGTTGGACATTTCACTTATACAAAACCATAGAAGTTCCACCGTTATAGTTAGTTCAGCTAACTATAACTCACGCCCCCGCAATGCACTGCTGATGACGTCACATATTACATCATTCATGACATGGTCAGTGACATCACTGATGACATCACTGATGACATCTCAAATGACATCACTGATGACATCACTGATGACATCATCCAGTGAATGTAGTTTTCTTTAAAATTTAAATATGTATTATATATCTACCAAGCTGTATTGAAGAATGAATGGATGTATAAGTGTCTGGATGGAGGATTTAGTAGGTGTGTGACTGACTGTTTAAGTGAATGATTAAATGCATCTTACTGAATACATGGGTTAGTGTCTAAAGTGTGTGAATGTCTATCACTCTGTCTGTTGTGTAAGCTGCTGCATCGGTTGGTCAGTAGCTACATCAATGTCTATATGGGTTATTGATTAGTTGCCTGCGTATTTGTATAGGAGACTGAGTGTGGTTGGGTGGGGGGTGTGTGACTCTGTGCATAGATGTGTGAGTGGTTGATTGACAGGGTGTATGAGTTTAAGAGTGCATGTGGAAACAGTTGTATGGGTGGGTAAGTGTGTGTATGGGCTTCTTGGTGAGTGAATTGATGTCTCAGTGCACATGTCCAACTAAGTACATATATAAAAGGCAGTGTATGTGAGAGTTGGTGTATAGAAATGTCTATACGTGAGAGTCAGTGATTGTGAGAGTGGCTGTATGTATGAGTGTATACTTGTATAAGTGATTATATAAGAGACTAAGTATGTGTTACTATCTGTATGAATAAATGAGGTGGTGTGTGTATAACTGTGTAGGTGAGTAAATGGAACTGTGATTGATTCTTTGCATGAGTGACTAGGATGAGTACATAACTGACTAGGATGAGTGCTGGTGTGTCAATGTCTATATAGGTGTATGAGTGCATTTGATAGTGTTCTATTGATCAGTGACTGCATGTATGACTGATTGTATGGGTGAATGGGTAGATGTGTGTCTAGACCTAGGAATCACTGAGTGGGTATGTAGTAACTGGTATTAGTGTGTCAATGGTATCGAAAATGGTAGTCTGTATTTTACAGTGAGTGTATCAAAGGTTATATTAGTGTGTGACGAGGTACATCAGATTGTCACATGGATGATGTCATCAGTGATGTCATTTGAGATGTCATCAGTGATGTCATCAGTGATGTCACTGACCATGTCATGAATGATGTAATATGTGACATCATCAGCAGTGCATTGCGGGCGCGAGTTATAGTTAGCTGAACTAACTATAACGGTGGAATTTCTATGGTTTTGTATGAGTGAAATGTCCAACTAACTATAACATCCCTGAAACCTATGGTTTTTTCAGTGAATTCTAAGGTTTTTGAAATGCTAATTTCTAACTATAACGTGCCTGAAACCTATGGTTTTTTCAGTGAATTTCAAAGGTTTTTTTAAATGCCAATTTCTAACTATAATGTGCCTGAAACCTATGGTTTTTTCAGTGAATTTCAAAGGTTTTTGAAATACTAATTTCTATCCATAACGTCCCTGAAACATATGGTTTTTTCAGTGAACTTCAATGTTTTTTAAATGCTAACTTCTAATTATAATGTTTATTTAACCTATATTTTTTACGACACCCAAGAAGGACACAACACCCACTGCCACAACCCTCAGGACCTCCCCCCCCCGTACCACCCCTCTCCCTACTGTAATTTTTTTTATTTGGTATTTAAACTATATAATGTCTTCTTGTTTTTTAAATATTAAACAACTATATACAGTATGAAAGGGAGCCCATCCCATAGCCACATCTGAAGACCAACACATGTCATAGACCTACTGATCAAGCAGCTCCGACACCCAAGAACGCCACAACACCCACCACCACCCCCAGGCCCCCCCCCTACCACCGAGGCAGCGCAGAACAAGACAGTGAACTTTCCGAAAACGGCACAGCCCCTCAGCCACACAATAGCTGAATATTGGTACAGGTGTGAACAAACTATATGTGAAGGAAGCAATTCACCCATGTTTAACAATGCACACAATGCAAAGTGTAGCGGTGATGTGCTGGACACATCTCAGTATGCAGAACACACACCTCTCCATGTGCACAAATACTACTGGTGCTTGTAGTGTTATGGACAGTGGACCTAACCATGTTACGTCAAACACTAGGGAAGATCTCAGTCATGTAGCTGTGTCGTCCCCCCCTGTAAGCATAAGCGTAACTGGAGTGGGCTGGTCCGACGTATGCCACTTCAGCGTAGGAGTGTGAATAAATAGGCCGGAGCTCTGGGCGTGGTTCACTTGTGGGAAGGCCAAAGCGTCGGCCAGGGCGGTGCCCCTCACCCTGCCACGAGGCCGCCAATATGACCGCCAGCCTCCTCAGCCGATCGCTGACTTCCGCCACACAGGCCCCCAGCGGCACAGCACCGCAGACTTATGTCTCTACAAACTACTGCCTTCGATATACACTGCGGACAGCAAGGCTCACAATTCAGATCGAGTCGCGATTGCAGATGACGCAGTCCCGTAAGCAAGAGACATTGCTGAAGTCAACATCACATGGCTGTGGGCCCTTCCTGACCGCTGCCTCCGGCCTACACTGCGGTCAGTAGGGCTCACAATTCATATGGAGTCGAGATTGCAGATGACGCAGTCCAGTAGGCAAGAGACATTGCTCAAGTCAACAACACGTGCCTGTGGGCCCTTCCTCACCGCTGCCTCCTGCCTCCACTGTGGTGAGTAGGGCTCACAATTCAGAGCGACTCGCGATTGCAGATGACGCAGTCCAGTAGGCAACAGACATTGCTACCAGTGAGGCCAGCCCGGACCACGCATCATCGCTGACTGCGCACACGCTAAGTGCTTCAAGTACCACTAACTAGTACCACTAACTCTGTGCAGCTTAAGTCAACACCATGTGGCTGTGGGCCCTTGATGACCGCTGCCTCTGGCCTACAATGCGGTTAGCAGGGCTAACAATTCAAGATTTGTGCCGATGCAAATTGTGTAAGAGAGTATAATCGGTTAAGAAGACTGTATGCTCCCAATCTGTGCAGCTCAACTCAACGCCACCTGGCTATGGGCCCTTGCTGACCACTACATCTGGCCTACACTGCGGTCATCAGGGCTCACAATTAAAATTAAGTCTTGATTCATTAATTACAGAGTCCAGTAGGCAAGTAACTATCACAGGCCTAAAACCTACATGATATCCTTTTAGTATCCTTGCTTCAAGAACTTTTTTTATATCAGTTATAGCTTTAGTACAATCACCAAATTCATCTTCAAGTGCAAACGAACACTCATTAGCAGTCTACACTGCGGGCAGCAGAGCTCGCAATTCGAATTTTGGACACGTGGTGCCACTAACCCTGTTCAACACAAGCTGGCGACACATGGTGCCACTAACCCTGTTCAACACAAGCCGATCCCACATGTGGAACTGTGTCCTGAGTCCTGAATGGCAGTGACCCCAAGTCCGTGGCAGCGACCACAGCACCAGACTCCCTTCGTTCAGTGAGGCATATTTCCATATGCAAGGCCGGCTACAGGTGGTGCCACTAACCCTGTACAACACAAGGCGCGACACGTGGTGCCACTAACCCTGTTCAACACAAGCCGATCCCACATGTGGAACTTACAGAGTCCAGTAGGCAAGTAACTATCACAGACCTAAAACATACATAATATCCTTTTAGTATCCTTGCTTCAAGAACTTTTTTTATATCAGTTATAGCTTTAGTACAATCACCAAATTCATCTTCAAGTGCAAATGAACACTCATTAGCAGTCTACACTGCGGGCAGCAGAGCTCGCAATTTGAATTTTGGACACGTGGTGCCACTAACCCTGTTCAACACAAGCCGCGACATGTGGTGCCACTAACCCTGTTCAACACAAGCCAGCGACACGTGGTGCCACTAACCCTGTTCAACACAAGCCGATCCCACATGTGGAATTGTGTCCTGAGTCCTGAATGGCAGTGACCCCAAGTCCGTGGCAGCGACCACAGCACCAGACTCCCTTCGATCAATGAGGCATATTTCCATATGCAAGGCCGGCGACACATGGTGCCACTAACCCTGTTCAACACAAGCCACGACGCGTGGTGCCACTAACCCTGTTCAACACAAGCCGGCGACACGTGGTGCCACTAACCCTGTTCAACACAAGCCGATCCCACATGTGGAACTGTGTCCTGAGTCCTGAATGGCAGTGACCCTAAGTCCATGGCAGCGACCACAGCACCAGACTCCCTTCGATCAGTGAGGCATATTTCCATATGCAAGGCCGGCGACACGTGGTGCCACTAACCCTGTAAAAAACAAGGCGCGACACGTGGTGCCACTAACCCTGTTCAATACAAGCCGATCCCACATGTGGAACTGTGTCCTGAGTCCTGAATGGCAGTGACCCCAAGTCCGTGGCAGCGACCACAGCACCAGACTCCCTTCGATCAGTGAGGCATATTTCCATATGCAAGGCCGGCGACACGTGGTGCCACTAACCCTGTACAACAGAAGGCGTGACACGTGGTGCCACTAACCCTGTTCAATACAAGCCGATCCCACATGTGGCACTGTGTCCTGAGCCCTGAATTGCAGTGACCCCAACTTCATGGCAGCGACCACAGCACCAGACTCCCTTCAGTTTTATTTGTTGTTGTTTTGTTTAAATAAAATGTTTTATATGTAAATCTATACATGACTAAGATTCTTGTTTGTCCAACCGCACATGGACAATTCCGGGCCCAAGAAGGTTGTTGGGGGTATGTTGCTAATGTGGGAAGAGGGTGCGTTACCTGCTGATGTGGGGAGAGGCAGCGTGAAAGGGGTATCTCTCACAGAAAGAACTCCGGTATGTTTTCAGAAATGCCTCGGACAGATGCCAGCTGACGGACTGAATCACAAAATGTCTTTTCAATGCTTATGTAGTGTGACTTATGAACAGTTCGTGCCCAGGCTTGCAGAGGGACAACTGCGGCCCGTCCGCTCGACTCACAGATGCAGTACTACGAGCCGTCCGCTCCCAAAGGAACAGCAGCGTAGTAGCTCGCAGAGGTACAGGCACAGCAGCGTACTAGCTCGCAAAGATAGACAGCTGCGAGCCGACGGACTGGCTTCTAACGGCATAGCTGCCAAGTGGTGATGTTGGGCAGAGGGAGTGTGAAAGGGTTATCTCGCACAGACAGGGCTCCGGTATATTAAATTACCCCCGGGACCTTTCTTTTATATTTTCACTCGATGAGAGAAAGGGCGCTTTCTGGACCAAGACCTTTCTCCCTACCAAATTTGGCGTAATTCCGTTCAGCAGTTTCACCTGTAGCCTTGTCTAAAGTTTCCTATGGAAAATCCATTGAGAAAACACGTTTTCACACCCCCCACATAGCTACCTGTCGCAGGCGTACTCGCTGTTGGTGTGCAGGTCAGTGGTCTAGTTGTCAACATGTCACAGCCACTCCCTGAGGGCAGGTTTGCACACACACCACACCCATCCGGCACATGCGTCACAGGCCATGTGACCACACAAATATAATGGATCGACAACGTCACATCCTTTATTGCCGGTGGTGACTGGATGGCCGACGCTCCACGGGTCTCAATAATAAAGAGTCCATGAAAACATGCGCAGATGGTTAGTCGCACTCTGAGCTGTATGGCCGTCAGGAGCCTACTACCACGTGGCGCGGACTTGAGTTGCACAGGGTTACTGCCACCCGAAGCTGATGTGGCCGTCAGGGGCCTACCACCACGTGGCGCGGACTTGAGTTACACAGGGTTAGTGCCACCCGAAGATGATGTGGCCGTCAAGGGCCTACCACCACATGGCGCGGACTTGAGTTGCACAGGGTTAGTGCCACACGTAGCTGATGTGGCCGTCAGGGGCCTACCACCACGTGGCGTGGACTTGAGTTGCACAGGGTTAGTCGCACCCTAAGTTGTATGGACGGGGTGTCTCGGACATGTCCGTGTACAAGAAGTGCGGTAAGTGTGTCTCTGTGTTCTGGTGTGGCCGCCACAAGGGCCGCAGCAGTCGATGTTGTAAAGTGGCATGCACCACCTCCAAACGGCAGTGTCACGGTGTGATTGGAATGCCGCAGGACATGCGCGAATAGCCATTACAATGGTGTGCCGTAGGAGTGCACGGGATACAACAGCGCAGCGCACAAAAGTGTGGGGGCTCATGGCAGGGAGGAGCAGCTGTTTGGCAACATAACACACAGTGAACCTGCCCATGTGCCACATGCTGGGCATCTCATCCATGATGACCAGGGTCGCAGACATCCCACAACACCCACGACCGGCCTTTGTACACATCCTGTATGAATGCCGCTGGAGAAGTTACTGTAGGGATGAAAGGTTCTTTGTCTGAGCTATCTTGCGCTATCACATCTGCTGCTCCCAGAAGGAACTTGCAAGTGGCCAGCCCCCCCTGACAGATACGATAATATTTGCATCCGTCTCCCACACTACGCACTGCCCCATTTGAGAACAACGAGTACACATCCCACACTCAAAAGTCCTTTGTCGTAGTTAGCGTGCGTGAAATGGCCTTCACACGTACTCCCACCACACCCCTGCCCTGCACCCATTGCACACAGACCCGGCTCATTGCACCAAGCTGTGCCATTTCATCCACAATACTGGCACACTGTAAGCCAGTGTAGCTACAAGCAGAGCCACTGACGCAATGGTAGGGCATCCCGAAAACATGGTCGACTCCATTCACGTCCACCTATACCTTGCACGTCTGCTGCATGTCCTGGGTGCACTGCCTTTGGCGGATCACTTACCGGCTGAGCTTCCACATTGCGGACGTCACCTGCGTTCAACATGTATTGCAATGTCGCATGTGCCTATCCGAGTGGTGCATGGATGTGTGCCTCTCCAACGTGTGCGTAGCTGACATGGATTACGACAGGTGTGTGCGCCCACGACCAGGAGTGTCATGGTGATGCCCGTTTATGGCATGCATGGATGTTTGGCATGCATGTTGGGAACTGGGCCTGGGACATTGCACGTGTCGTAGTATGCAGTGAGCAAATTGACTCACTTCCCGATTCTGCTTTGGTGCACATTGGGTACAGTGGTTGGAGTCAGCACATCTGTCCCGACATGTCAAATATTGTGGCCAACCAGATAGTGGCTTACGCAGCTGCACTCGCGTTCATGGACGAGTGACAAGGTACCTGCAACCACGACTCGATGTGCCACATTGCACGTATCCTGCTGCATCATTGCACGTTGTGCATCTGGTCACATGTCCCAAGACGACAGTGGACATGGCTGCATTGGTGTCGACTCATGTCCGAGGCGCGGACAACCAACGCTGCTTGACACTGACGTGTGTTGGTGATGGACTACCCCGAGGTGAACATGGACGTTTTCCTACGTTCCTTATTCAGGCACGCTGCTGCATTTGTCTGCATATCGTGGCACTACTCTTGGCCGTACTGACACGCACTTTTTTTAATAAAGTTTCCACATTTTTACTTGTCTCCAAATGTGTTGTGTCTTCATTTGTATGCCAATGTGTGTGTCACGGACTCTCTGGCTGCCTGCCATACGTGAATTGCTACCCCATCCGGACTGTGGGTTTGAACTTATGCATTCTCATGTGCCTGTTTCGTACTGACGCTTTTGGACGTTTATCCGCCACAGGCGAGTGCATTTGTGTCCTGTGTTCGATTGTGCGAATGTTTGTGTTTGGACAACATTGTGTTGGATGTTGGTGTGCTCTGCTTCCTATGTGTGTGTGCTGCATTCTGTGTGAGATGTCCCTTCATGTGAGGTATTGTTCACCCTTCTCCCTTTCAGGCAGTGTGGTTTTCACTTCTGTGCTTGTTCAGTGGTGTGATGTTGACGGGTTGTGTGACTTGTGCTACTTGTTGGTGTGTTTCATTTTAGCCATGGTTTGTCTGTACTTGTGCTGTACTTAATTGTGCATGTGTGCCATTGTGCCCATCTCCCCCCGTCCCCCCACTCCCTGCTTGTTCCTCTTCCTGGTACTGTTGTCTGTAATTTTGTTACTCCACACATAAATACATGTAAAGAACAAATTAGAATAGTTCCTTGATTCTTTTAGATTGCAAAACTTCTCTCTATTGGTTATTATTGAATTTTCCATATAAACAGTTTTTTTAATATTCAAGGACACATAGAAGGCAGAAGTGCAACGTATTCTATCAACACACTTTCTAGAACATTCTACAACACGTGCAGGTTAAAAGTTCATCAATTTTTTTAAACCTAACAATATTTTTTTGCAACATTTTCTCGAAAATTTAATGGCACGTGCAGGTTAAAAGTTCACGATTGTTTTAAGTTCGAACAGTGCCTTCCAAATGCAAGTAGCAGGTGTGGTTGAGTTGACCAAATTTTATCCTATCATATGTACTCCACGTTTAAACTGCTTTTTCTTAACCAATCACAAAGATGCTTTTCCACAAAACGAATATGCACCCTACTTTTAAAAAACAATGCTTTTCATCTCCCAATCAGTTATCCTTTTGAATGAGAAAAAAAAGTAGTTCCCCACCTTTAAACATATCTCTTATTCTGCGAACTGACTGCATGAGCTACAGACATCTATTCATACTTCCCAGCCATACCTTCAAAATGCTAGTGTGGATCGTAGGACATAGCTATGTTTTCTGGTGCAAGAGGTATGCAGAACAGAGATGTGTTGACTTAGACCTAGGTTTACAAAATGTGGACATTAAATGGTTTGGACAGAGAGGATTGAAGTGGCACCAATTGTTGCCTTTGGTTAAAACCTGTTTGCATCTCCAACACCCTGACCTCATGATTGTGCACTGCCCCATTGTGGTGGAAACGACCTAGGCACATTGACTGGTGTAGGTTTGGAAATGCTAATGAAAGACACCTTTCGACAATTGATGTTGCTTTTGCCTCAAACTGTCTTTGTATATTCCAATATATGCCAAAGACAGAAGTGGAAATGGTCAAGCCAATTTTGTCCTCAGATTGAAAAATCTAGGAAGAATGTCAACAAAGCTGTGTCTGCATACCTCAGAGACCATAGAATGGGGTCGATCTACAACAACAACATACGTTTTGATATGGCTGATATCTACAGAAGTGATGGAGTACACTTCACAGATCAGGGAAATCGAGTTTTTCTGAATAACTTGAAGCTGTGCATCCGCACTTATATGTAGCTCCAACTAATAAACACAAGGGCTCTTTTTAGAGCTGCCTTATATTCCCAATATCGGTTCGCAGACTGACAGCTGCGATCCGGTTAGCACAGGGAGACCTGCGGGCCGTCGGGCAGGCTCGCAGAGGGAGAGCTGCGGCCTGTTGGCTCAGCTCGCACAGGGAGAGCTACGGGCCATCGGCTCGCAAACGCACACCAGCGTGCTGGCTCGCAGAGGGAGAGCTCAGGTCTAACTCGCAAGGGGAGACCAATGGGCCAACGGCCCTGCTAGCAGAGACACACCTATCACCTAACGGACTGGCTCGCACATGTACAGCTAGGGACACGACGGCTAGCAGATGCAGACCTGCGAACCGACGGACTGGTACTGTTTTATGCTTTAGGGTAGTACAGTGGTGTTTGTGTACTGTAGGGTGTTCGTGCTGGAGGTAGAGTATTAGGGTTTAAGGTAGTGCACTGCTGTTTGGGTAGTGTAAGAATGGTGCTAGAGGTAGTGTTTTAGAGTTTACGACAATGCAGTAAAGTTTGGGTAGTGTAAGGGGTCATGCTGGGAGTACTGTTTTGGGGTTTAGGGTAGTGCAGTGGTGTTTGTGTAGTGGGTCATGCTGGGAGTAGTGTTTTAGGGTTCACGGCAGTGCAGTGGTGTTTGGGTAGTGTAGGGGGTCATGTTGGGAGTAGTCTTTTAGGGTTTACGGCAGTGCAGTGGTGTTTGTGTAGTGTAGTGTAGTGTAGTGTAGGGGGTCGTGCTGAGAGTAGTGTTTTAGGATTTAGGATTTAGGATTTTAGGATTTAGGGTAGCACAGTGGTGTTTCTGTAGTGTGGGAAGTCATGCAGTGAGTACTGTTTTAGGATTTAGAGTAGTGCAGTGGTGTTTGTGTACTGTTTGGGGGTTCATGCTGGGGGTAGCGTTTTAGGGTTTGAGGTAGTGCAGTGGTGTTTGGGTAGTGTAAGAATCGTGCTGGAGGTAGTGTTTTAGAGTTTACGAAAATGCAGTGGTGTTTGGGTAGTGTAAGGGGTCATGCTGGCAGTAGTGTTTTAGGGTAGTGCAGTGGTGTTTGTGTAGTGTAGGGGGTCATCCTCGGAGTAGTGTTTTAGTGTTTACGGTACTGCAGTGGTGTTTGTGTACTGTAGGGGGTCATGCTGGGGTAGTCTTTTAGGGTTTAGGGTAGTGCAGTGGTGTTTCTGTAGTGTAGGGAGTTATGTTGGGAGTAGTGTTTTAGGGTTTAGGTTAGTCTAGTGGTGTTTGGGTAGTGTAGGGGGTCGTGTTGGGGATAGTGTTTTAGGATTTAGGGTACTGCAGTGGTGTTTGCATAGTGTAGGGAGTCCTGCTAGGGGTAGTGTTTTAGGGTTTACGACAATGCAGTGGTGTTTGGGTAGTGTAGGGGGTTGTGCTGGGGGTAGTATTTTAGGGTTTAGGGTAGTGCAGTGGTGTTTGGGTAGGGGGTCATGCTGGGGGTAGATTTAGAGTTTTGGGTAGTGCAGTGGTGTTTGGGTAGTGTAGGGGATCATGCTGGGGTAGTGTTTTAGAGTTTACGACAGTGCAGTGGTGTTTGGGTAGTCTTTGGGTAGTGTAGGGGATCGTACCGACAGATTGACTCACAGAGCTCCGAGCCGACGGACTGGCTTCTAAAGGCATAGCTGCGACCTGGTGATATGAAGAGAGGCAGCGTGAAAGGCATATCTCACACAGACACAGATGCCAGTGTTGCCTTGCAGAGGTAAAACTACGAACCCGATGGCTTCTACACGGAGAGATGCGATCTGACGGAGTAAATCACAAAATAGATGCCAACACTTCCTCGTTTCAACCATTCACAGCCAATAAGCCGCAAGCTGGTGCTTGTAACCCCTCAGCCAATCACATGTCAGAATTCTCAAATATCGATATCTGTAAAATTTGATATTTCTCAAAAACTACTGAACGGATTTACACCATTTAAACAAAAGCGTGCTTTCTGGACCATCACCTTTCTCCCTGCCAAATTTGGCGTCATTCCGTTCAGCAGTTTCACCTGTAGTCTTCTGTAAACTTTTGTATGGAAATTGCATGCAGAAAACACGTTTTAGGACCCTCTTTTTTCTCAGCCCCTCCTACACCATTCCCCCCCAAACTTTCAATATAAGAGCCAATCATAAAAAGAGAAACTTTTTGGATAATTTAATAAAGATTCGTCAAACGACGCCAAAGTTACAAGCACATAGAAGGCTCCAGAAGGGGGGCCGCGCAACCCCCCTCCCAACATGAGTGAAGCCCCGGGGCTGCGCGGACCCCAGCACACCCCCGCAACCCCTGCGAGCCCCTGCTATTATTTTTTAAGAAATACCCCCGGAACCTAGCCCACCCAAGGGCCTCATTAAAATGAAACGCAAGAAGCCGCGACCCCAGCGTGAATTTTTGCCAATTTTTGTTTTTTTTAAATGATTTCTTGGGCCCTGGGGCTCCTTCTGGGACCGCCTGAGCAGGCCTAGGGGGTCAGTGTTTTTCTACCCTGCCCCCTTCTCTTGTTTTATAACTTTGTTTCTCCGTTTTTGGGTAACTCGCTTCTACCGAGCCACAAAATGGCTGCCAACACTTCCTGGTTTGGACTACTAGCAGCCAATCACAGTGAAGCTCGCGCACGCGACTTAGGCTCCGCCCATATATCGAAACTTCTTTTTCCCTAATTTCTCAGCAACTACAGGAAAGATTTACACCATTTTTAAACATGTCGCTTTCTGACCCAAGCACTAACTTTCTTCCAAATTTGGAGTAATTCCGTTCAGTAGTTTCGGCTCTAGCCTTGCACAAAGTTTCCTATGGGAAATTGATTTTTTCACTCTTATTTCTTGAATTTCTCAAAATCTACTGAACGGATTTACACCATTTAAAAAAAAGGTCGCTTTCTGAACCAAGCTCTACCTTTTTGCCAAATTTCGGGTAATTCCGTTCAGCAGTTCGAGCTGTAGCTCGTCGCAAAATTTCCTATGGAAATTAACATGGAGAAAACGAGTTTTGGGACCCCCTTTTTTCTCAGCCCCCGCTTGACGAATCACCCCCAAACTTTCAGGATAGGAAATGACGTGGATAGACTTTTTTGGGGAGAATTTCAGGAAGATTCGTCAAACGACGCCAAAGTTATTAGCAAATAAAAAATGCTTTTCCTATGGAAACTAGGTTCTAACTATAACTACCTACTGGCGACCGCCAGTAGGTAATATATTTGTATATATATATAAAAGCATATTTATATACACAGAAGTGTACATCTATATGCATATATATTTATATATAAATGCCCACCCTAAAAATGCCCTTACCACCCATAAAACCTATGCCCACCCTAAATCCCCCAAAAAACGATTAGAAAAACATATATATACATTGCATTCGCAACCAGATGTTTCTTCCATGTCTATTATGAGCCCGTGGTCACATGGTTATTGCACTGTCACTTTAAAAATGTATGATCACTCCTCATGGCGTCATGTGATCAAGGCCTTTCAGAGGCCGAAACGCGTCATGGCAGCAGTGCGTGGTCAAAGAAAATAAACCTTTTGCACTGAATTTGGGTCCGTACTGTCCTTTCTATGAGTTGGATTCTGTGGCGGATTGCGTGTGCATCTGTAAACTGATCAGCTTCATCAGTAATTTACGGACCCCTCCTAAGACTTTGGGCCGAGCGGCAGGAAGCATTCTTCCGTGAACCGGAAGAAACTTTGGGTTCCTGTGTGGTTCAGCCGCGGTTGCCCCCGGACAGCACTATGGTTTCCTGCTGAAGCCCAAGACGGCAAGTAAGCACGCATCGAGAGACGCGAGTAAAAGCCCAAAAGTATATGCTGAGGCTGGAGTGTGTGCTTGAAAGTCCGGTTAAGGAGTGTGCTAGCGGCGCAGGTAGTGGAACTTTTGACAATTTGCGCCAGCTCTAAAAATTATACGGCCATAATTGCACGATGTCTGTCGACGCTATGAGGAGCCGCGAGGAGCGGCATGTGAAATGTTTGATGACTCGCCAGCGAGCGAGGTAACAGCAAGAGCACAGGCAGTCAATCCAGTGGTAGAAAAGACTGGTCTGCGTGATTTGTTTAAGAGGCTGGAGAAGCTGATGCGCAGCGAGCAGTCAAAGTGGTGGGAACATCGTTCACTGTCCCGGTATTTGGAGGTCGGTCGTATTCCGCGGAGGCTTCGCATTATGTGGCCCCCAGTTATGAAAATCCTGACCCCAATATGTTGTCTGAATGGGCGGAATGTAATTTAGAGTCCTCCTGTAAATTAGTGAGGATTCTTGTTAAATACGCCGAGAGCGACCGCATTGCTTTACAAAGCAAAATTGATGAATTGAATGAAGAAATAAGCAACTTAGGGTCCTCTGACAATGAGAAAAAGCTGCGCGAAGAGATGCTTGTTCGCCTACAGAAGGAGGAAGATGTTATCAAAAAACGAAAAGTATTTAAATTTCAAAGAGATAAGCTTGACTATCAAAATGGTCAAGTATTCACTTTCGCCAAAAAATTTCAAAACCTTAAAAATACGAATGAATCACAGTCAAGTAAAGCGGCATCAATTACAGCAACAGATGCAGCTCAGTCCTCCACTTCTATGTCGGACTTGAGCTCGGTACCTGGCAGTGAATCTGAGGGCGAACAGGCAATGGCATCTGCGAGTTTGGGGTTTATAAAACGATCCCTGGCACAGGAGGTAGATTGCCTGCGCCAGGACAGACGACAAACCCTGAGACCAAGAGCCTTAAAAACCGCCATAGGAGACAAAAATATAACCACAAACGCAAAGAACGACGACAAAGCCACAGAATCAAAAAGTGGAGGGAAGCCAAGCAACAGAAAACCCTACAAAAAATGGAACCGCAAGTGAATGGATCCTTGGAAGCCATCAGTAATAACAGACTGGCGGTGATTAATTTGACTGACATGAAATTAAATGAAAATGAACGAAACATTCTCTCATTAGGATTGTCGCATAGTCCAGCAAGCGACTTCAGTTACGTGCAGACACGCATAGACTTATTTAAATTCACGAGGAAATTAAAGTTACGCAAATTCCACCAACTACAAAAGAAAAATCAAGTGGTGCCTGAAGTTGAGCCCGTTGTTACAGGAACTAGCCCCTCTATTCTTACTGTTCAAGATATGGAACTTCTGCGCAATTTACAAGAATTGAGGGATGAAAGTACTATCTCACAGGATCTATCAGGTATAGATGTTCCTGACATGCCAAATATCAACAGGGCGGGCCTAACACATTTCAAGCCAAAGACAACATTCAACCCGATCATGTTACATGATAATCTGGATGTTTTTAATGATCTGATGATTAATCAACTGAAAAAGTTATACATTTCTACGGCGAAAGCGCACGCAAATGCACAAAACAAAATAATTGTTATGGTCAACTAATTCAAAAATTACAGTCTAATGACAATATAATCATCAGACAGTCAGATAAGGGTGGCAACGTGGTCTTATGGCCACGTGAAATGTATTTGGAAGAAGCGTATGGGCACCTTAATGATCGCAACTGTTACAAGCACAGCGACATGAAAACAATGAAACAGGCTTGGAGTGAAGTCTATGTCAAACTTGTAGCATGGAAGGGAATGGGGCTGCTCAGTGGAGATGAATTCAAGTTTTTAAAAAATGACCATCCAGTAATACCGGTCATTTACTTCATCCCGAAAATTCATAAGGATGCCACTAAGCCGCCTGGTCGACCAATTATCTCAGCACGTAACAGTATCCTGGAAAATACATCTAGATATGTGGACTTCTTCTTGCAAGAGCATGTTAAACAACTGTCCTCATACATCCAGGATACGAGTGATTTCCTCCGCAAGTTGAACGATGTTACTTGGCAAGATAATTATCTCCTCATTACCTTGGATGTCAACTCCTTATACACGAGTATATTCCACCGTGATGGCACCAAGGCAGTGGAGTATTTTCTAAACAAAAGACCACTATGCATGCTGAACCATAATAAGATGTTGTTGAATATGATTTCAATATGTTTAACTAACAATTATTTCATGTTCAATCATCAGGTGTATCAACAAATGAGAGGGGTTGCGATGGGGGCTTGCTTCTCCCCAAGTTATGCTTGCCTTCATATGGGCCTTTGGGAGGAGCAAGTCCTCAGCAACAAATTCAAAGATGTCATGGTCAACAATGTAATTAGATGGTACCGCTTCATTGACGACTTGTTCCTTGTGTGGCGTGGCAGTGAGGAAGGAGCACTTGCTTTTATTGACCGAATTAATGACAACGAGCTTAATTTGCAGTTTGTTTCTCATGTCAGTAGAGAAAGAGTCAATTTTTTGGATGTAGAAGTTTATATCAAACATGGAAAATTAGAGACCACATTGCACCGTAAGCCAACTGCGGGCAACACTATCTTACACGCTACGAGTCATCATCCTGAACATCTGATTCGCAGCATTCCCTACGGAGAGATGCTGCGAATCAGAAGGATTTGTAGCATAGAATCAGAATGTATTTCAGCACAATTGGAGAGCAAAAAACGTTTCGTGTCCAGGGGTTATGAATGAATGAAATTTGTACTTGTAAAGCGCACTGCTACCCCAGCTGGGGTTTCCTGGCGCTGTACGCATACCGCTGTGGAACCCTTCCTGGCTTTTCCCTGTGAAATGTCCATTCCTGGGCACCCCCAAGGTGAAGCCAGGCATCCCAGCGCTGGTGGGGCCGTTGTGGAGATTAAGCAAGCTATTGCCCAGAGTTGCAGAGTGGGACCCATGATTAGAATAGGCACCGAGGCGAGAATTATCAGGTCCGAGGAAATTGAGCCCAAGACCCGCCGAGGCGGGAATTGAACCCTGGTCCCGAGCCAGATCTCTGCATCAGGGTCTGCCGCTCTAACCATTGAGCCACACTTCTCCACTGCTGAGATGGTGGACAAAGCCATCAGCAAAACTGGTATAATCACTAGATCACAGGCTCTTGAACCTAAGAGGTTGAATCAGTCGTCTGATAGTGTTAAACAGATGAATGAACCACCACGCCTGATTCTAACATACAATAGGCAGCATCGCACGATACGTAAGTTAATCAACAAGAATTGGGCTGTGGTCCGCAGTGATCCAACAATAGGTGATTCCCTTCCAAAAACGCCTGCAATCACATTTGGCAAAGCTCGATCAATGAGTGATATGCTGGTCAAGAGTAGTCCTGAGATTTTAACAACTAAATCTTGGCTTCAAAATGTCAAAGGCTTCTTTCGGTGTGCCACATGCAAAGCGTGTAAATATGGTAAGAATAAAACCACCTTAATTAGTCCATTTAAAGAAATGCCCATTACTATACCTAGGAGGTTAACTTGCAAAACTGAATATGCTGTATATGTGCTGGAGTGTTCGTGTGGCCTGCAATATGTGGGTAGTACCAAGTTGCAGGTCCACAAACGAATACTCCAGCACATTAGAGCAATCAAAAATAGTGATGCAGCATATCCTGTTGCGCGACACTTTAAAGATGTTCATGATAACTGTCTCGACCATCTTAGTTATTTTGTGATTGACACTGTGCCACCATTAAGACGAGGAGGTAACCGTGAATCTCTATTGAGAAAATTAGAGACAAAATATATACTGGAATTAGATACTAAGGTGCCCAATGGGCTTAATTCCAGTGATGACCTCTATACATGTCTGTGAGTTAACATGCGTGGAGAAGTGTGGCTCAATGGTTAGAGCGGAAGACCCTGATGCAGAGATCTGGCCCGGGACCAGGGTTCAATTCCCGCCTCGGCGGGTCTTGGGCTCAATTTCCTCGGACCTGATAATTCTCGCCTCAGTGCCTATTCTAATCATGGGTCCCACTCTGCAACTCTGGGCAATAGCTTGCTTAATCTCCACAACGGCCCCAACAGTGCTGGGATGCCTGGCTTCACCCTGGGGGTGCCCAGGAGTGGACATTTCACAGGGAAAAGCCAGGAAGGGTTCCACAGCGGTATGCGTACAGCGCCAGGACACCTCTTTGGGGGTATAAGTGCGCTTTACAAGTACAAATTTCGTTTCATTTCATGCAAATTGTTGAGCAGCAATTTCTGTATCTCTATAGTCAAACTCCTCCTCAGATTTTTTAGATCTTTTTACATTTTATATTTAATATTTTTCCCCCATCCTTAATTTTAAAGATAATTCACATGGATTCACTACACATATTTTTATGCACATTTGCACATATATGGTTCTTATGTAGAACACGGTTTTCATACACAAGATATTATGATGTATTTAGTCTATAGATCAAATTATTGGAAGTATGGTAAGGCCAAATATTTTTGTTATTGTTTGTCACCGAGTAGTGATGCAATCGGGTAAGAGGCAGAAGTGCATTAGTAAGAGATGGTGTCTTACCTGCAGGACTAGTCCAATTATCAGGATTTTTCCTTGATAGATGTGGCCCACTTGGGCACAATGGACTTGACGGGACATAGGCATTAGTACTTCTTGGCCTATGGTCACCGTAATATGTTTGGCTCAGCTATGATTTTTGAAGCTGTATATATACATATGTATTTTTATCAAGATTCTTAACTAGTAATTGAATTCTGTGTTTTTTAACAATATGACATGAACAAAAGTATGAATCTTTAATGTATTAGTCAATCATATTATGCATAAACACCATATGGCACTGTCACCTAGCCGAGGGCATTTTTTGTGATTGGTCTACGTGAAACAACTACGTTTTCTTTGAAAGTGTTTTTAAAGTGTGTATGATTTTTAATATGCATTTTTTTTTTAAAACGTATTAAATTGCGGAGTTTTGCACATAAATATTAACAATATAGGCCTTGCTGAGGGTTACATTGCATTTGCAACTATACTCTTTCCCAAAAATTTGTTTTAAAGTGTATATGATTTTTAATATTCATTTATTTAAAAAAGTATTTAATTGCAGAATTTGCACATTAATATTAACAATATATGCTTTATTTAATGTTACATTGCATTCGCAACCAGATGTTTCTTCCATGTCTATTATGAGCCCGTGGTCACATGGTTATTGCACTGTCACCTTAAAAATGTATGATCACTCCTCATGGCGTCATGTGATCAAGGCCTTTCAGAGGCCGAAACGCGTCATGGCAGCAGTGCGTGGTCAAAGAAAATAAACCTTTTGCACTGAATTTGGGTCCGTACCGTCCTTTCTATGAGTTGGATTCTGTGGCGGATTGCGTGTGCATATATATATATATATATATACGAAGCTTAATCAATTGCAACACAGATTTTGTTGTTTATGTCCTTATTTGCATTTGCATTTGTGGTTTGCGCTACGTTGGTAGCACTATCTTCCCGGTGAAAAAACGAGTGTTAGAACATATGCGCGCCATCAGGAATACGGACCTGACTTACACTGTAGTTAAGCACTGCGATCTGGAGCACAGGAATGTTACTGAGATCAGTTCTAAGATATCTTATTTTGGTATTGACAGGATTCCAGCCCAACCCCGGGGAGGAGATCGCGAACGCAGCCTGCGACGCCTAGAATCAGAGTATATTATCCGACTGCAGAGCAAGATCCCTGGAGGCCTCAACCATGAAGAAGACCTTCATGTGCATCTAGGGTAGCGAAGATACTATATACCTGTGGTGCCCTTCCATGACTATTGGACACTGTATATACTGATATCTTTCAGGGAGTTTACTCCTTTTCTTCTTCTTTTTCTCCCTCCTCCCCACTAGCTCAGTCTCCAACTCGACCATTATGTGGGATACATGAGTGTCACTTGAACAAAGCGGCTGCTTTGATTATTAGTTCTTTAAACCCACACACCTCTCTTTTTATAGCACCTAGGGTGGGGTAACATTAGTGTGTTTTGTTTCTTTTCTGTAGAAGTATTCTCTTATTTTTTCATTGGTGGGGTTTTTTCCCCTTTTGTACACCAGAAAGTGTCACTAGACCAACATACAAGAGGCCGGCAGGAGCGCAGAGCCACAGGGCAATATATACGACACAAGCGCATTGCCACAGGGTGGACTATCCAATTTGGAAGACTATAAGAGGCATATCTGAGGTACATAGGCACTTGTCTTCTTTTTTATCACATTGCAGCCACGTACCTCTGCTTAATCTTATATGATTTGCTGATAATAATGACACTTTGTAAGAAGTTCCAGCTCTCTATATTCCCTACACGCGGTGGCAGCGCGATGAGGGGATGATAGCAGAAATCGGCGCTTGACTTTTACCCAAATGTCTCATTTTGATAGCGCGAGGCCGGTTTGCAAACCATATGGTGTCTTACTGGGACATTCCCGTACATGGTATACAACATGCACTGTTGTTGTTTCACGTTTCATTGTAATCTTATAATCATTGAATTATGCTTTGTGTTAATTCTGAAATGTTTATGAAATGTGGATAAAGTGATCAGAGTCTGTTTTCATATGTATTAAGGCTCCGACACTTGCATATGTTTTCTATGTCTACTTATTTGTGAGAGTGCATTTAAACACAGCCACTTCCGGGTTACGGAGTGATTTTGACAAAGAGAGTGAGGTTGAAACGCGTCAGTCAAATAAAACTTTATTTTCCTTGGAATCCTGAGTGCGACTATACCGTATGGACAAAAAGACGTAAGGATATATATAGATATATATATATTCACTAAAAAAAACATAGGTTTCAGGCACGTTATAGTTAGAAATTAGCATTTAAAAAACCTTAGAAATTCACTGAAAAAACCATAGGTTTCAGGGACGTTATAGTTAGAAATTAGCATTTAAAAACCTTACAAATTCACTGAAAAAACCATACGTTTCAGGAGCGTTATAGTTGGTTGGACATTTCACTCGTACAAAACCCGTGAAATTCCCCGTTATAGTTAGTTCAGCTAACTATAACTCGCGCCCCATAATGCACTGCTGATGACGTCACATATTACATCACTCATGACATGGTCAGTGACATCACTGATGACATCACTGATGACATCTCAAATGACATCACTGATGACATCACTGATGACATCATCCAGTGACTGTGTGTTTCTGTAAAGTTTAAATATGTTTAATATATATAGGGAAAGGCGTATTGAAGAATGAATGGGTGTATAAGTGTCTGAATGGATGATTTAGTAGGTGCGTGGCTGACTCTATAAGTGAGTGATTAAACATATCTTTCTGAATGCATGGGTTAGTGAGTAAACTGTGTGAATGTCTGTATCCGTGTGTCTGATGGTGTGTAAGCGACTGCATGGGTTTGCAAATAGCTACATGAGTGTCTATATGGGTTATTGATTTGTTGTCTGAGTATCTGTATGGGTGCCTGAGTGTTTGTGTGGGTGGGGTGTGTGTGACTCTGAGCATAGATGTGTGAGTGGGTGATTCACTGGGTGCATGGTTTCAAGAGTGCATCTGTGATGGACTGTATGGGTGGGTGAGTGTGTGTATGGGTGTGTTAGTGAGTGAATGTATATCTCAGTGGTACATGTGTGGTAACTACATATATACGTGAAAAGTAGTATATATGTGTGTTGGAGTACATAATTGGATACAAATGAGAGTGTGTTATTGTGAGAGTGGCTGTATGGATGAGTGTGTGCTTGTATCATTGATTGTATAAGAGCGTAAGAATGTGCTAGTAGTTGTATGAGTAATTGAGCTGGTGTGTGTATAACTGTATATCTGAGTAAATGGCAGTGTGTTTAATTATTTCCAAGACTGACTAGGTGTGTGAGTACCTCTATGGATGAGTGGCGGTGTGTGAGTGCCTATATAGGTGTATGAGTGCATATGATAGTCCTGTACTGAGTGACCATAAGTATGAGTTACTGTACGGGTGAGTGAGTGGATGTATGTGTAGACCTAAGAATCAGTGAGTGGGTATGTAGTTATTGGTGTTGGAGTGTCTATGGTTTTGAGAATGGTAGTCTGTAATTTAGAGTGGGTGTATCAAACGTTATATTAGGGTGTAAGAAGATGCATGAAATTTTCACATGGATGATGTCATCAGTGATGTCATTTGAGATGTCATCAGTGATGTCATCAGTGATGTCACTGACCATGTCATGAGTGATGTAATATGTGACGTCATCAGCAGTGCATTGCGGGGACGCGAGTTATAGTTAGCTGAACTAACTATAACCGGGGAATTTCACGGGTTTTGTACGAGTGAAATGTCCAACCAACTATAATGCCCCTGAAACGTATGGTTTTTTCAGTGAATTTGTAAGGTTTTTTAAATGCTAATTTCTAACTATAACATCCCTGAAACCTATGGTTTTTTCAGTGAATTTCTAAGGTTTTTTAAATGCTAATTTCTAACTATAACGTGCCTGAAACCTATAGTTTTTTAGTGAATTTCAAAGGTTTTTTAAATGCTAATTTCTAACTATAACGTGCCTGAAACCTATGGTTTTTTAAGTTAATTTCAAAGGTTTTTTAAATGCTAGTTTCTAACTATGCCTACAGAGGTAGGACATGTGAAGAAAGAAGAAAAAATGCACAGAACGAAGCAAAAGAAATGCAGAAAGAAGCAACAGAAGTCCACAAAGACGAAGAAAAGTGCAGGAAGAAGCAAAACATGTGCAGAAAGAACCAACAGAGGAGCAGAAAGAGGCCTTGTTGCAAAATCATCCTGTGCCCACAACTTATTCAGACGGGTACTGGTGGTAACTGACTCTGAATAACCAGGCCTAGAGCCAGTGCTATTCTAAAAGACACTTAGAATACAGTGAAAACATCTACATACACAAGGGAACACTATGCGTTGGGGTACCCCTGTGATTAGCATGACCTCCTCTGTAAGGCCCTAGTACATAATAGGGCAGGGGGATTAAAACTACCTCTTAAAACGCGCTACAGGGCGCGTTTGCACAGTGGTGAAGGGAGGGGGAGGCCTGAGGTGACATGTGTGCAAATGCGCCCCGTGGCACGTTTTAAGTTGCGGGATTAAGTCCCCTTGAACCCTGAGGGTCCCTGGGGCCCAACTAGCCCACCAGGTACCTACAGTTAGCACCACAGAGCTGAGTTGCAGAGAGGCGGTCCGAGGCCACGCACCTTTTTTCACCTCTCTGCAACGCAACTCTGTTGTGCCTACTGAAGGTACCTGGTGGGCTAGTTGGCCCCCAGGGTCCCTCAGGATTCAAGGGGAATTAATTCCCCAACTTAAAACGCACCACATGGCGTGTTTGTGCACATGTCACCTGAGGCCCCGCCCCCTCACTTCACCACTGTGCAAACGTGCCCCGTGGCGCGTTTTAAGTTGGGGGATTAGGCCACCTTGAATCCTGAGGGTCCCTTGGGCCCAGCTAGCCCACCAGGTACTTCCAGTAAGCACCACAGGCCTGCGTTGCAAAGAGGTGGTCTGAGGCCACGCCCCTTTTTACACCTCTCTGCAGCTCAGCTCTGTGGTGCTTACTGGAGGTACCTGGTGGGCTAGTTGGACCCCAGGGGCCCTCAGGATTCAAGGGGACTTAATCCTGAATATATATATTCACAAGATGGCTGCCAACACTTCCTGGTTTGGACTACTAGCAGGCAATCAGAGTGAAGCTCGCGCACGCGACTTAGGCTCAACCCAGATATTGAAACTTTTTTTTTCCTAATTTCTCAGCAACTACAGAACGGATTTACACCATTTTTAAACAGGTCGCTTTCTGACCCAAGCACTACCTTTCTTCCAAATTTGGAGTAATTCAGTTGAGTAGTTTCGGCTGTAGCCTTGCACAAAGTTTCCTATGGGAAATTGATTTTTTCACTCTTATTTTTTGAATTTCTCAAAAACTACTGAACGGATTTACACCATTTAAAAAAAAGGTCGCTTTCTGAACCAAGCTCTACCTTTTTGCCAAATTTGGGGTAATTCCGTTCCGCAGTTCGGGCTGTAGCTCGTCGCAAAATTTCCTATGGAAATTAACATGGAGAAAACGAGTTTTGGGACCCCCCTTTTTTCTCAGCCCCTGCTTGACGAATCACCCCCAAACTTTCAGGATAGGAGCTGACCTGGATAGACTTTTGTTTGGGAGAATTTCAGGAAGATTCGTCAAACGACGCCAAAGTTATTAGCAAATCAAAAAATGATTTTCCTATGGAAACTAGGTTCTAACTATAACTACCTACTGGCAACCGCCAGTAGGTAATATATTTGTCTATATATAAAAGCATATTTATATACACAGAAGTATACATCTATATGCATATATATTTATATATAAATGCCCACCCTAAAAATGCCCTTACCACCCATAAAACCTATGCCCACCCAAAATCCCCAAAAAACCGATTAGAAAAACATATATATATATATATACGAAGCTTAATAAATTGCAACACAGATTTTGTTGTTTATGTCCTTATTTGCATTTGCATTTGTGGTTTGCGCTACGTTGGTAGCACTATCTTCCCGGTGAAAAAACGAGTGTTAGAACATCTGCGCGCCATCAGGAATACGGACCTGACTTACACTGTAGTTAAGCACTGCGATCTGGAGCACAGGAATGTTACTGAGATAAGTTCTAAGATATCTTATTTTGGTATTGACAGGATTCCAGCCCAACCCCGGGGAGGAGATCGCGAACGCAGCCTGCGAAGCCTGGAATCAGAGTATATTATCCGACTGCAGAGCAAGATCCCTGGAGGCCTCAACCATAAAGAAGACCTTCATGTGCATTTAGGGTAGCGAAGATACTATATACCTGTGGTGCCCTTCCATGACTATTGGACACTGTATATACTGATATCTTTCAGGGAGTTTACTCCTTTTCTTCTTCTTTTTCTCCCTCCTCCCCACTAGCTCCGTCTCCAACTCGACCATTATGTGGGATACATGAGTGTCACTTGAACAAAGCGGCTGCTTTGATTATTAGTGCTTTAAACCCACACACCTCTCTTTTTATAGCACCTAGGGTGGGGTAACGTTAGTGTGTTTTGTTTCTTTTCTGTAGAAGTATTCTCTTATTTTTTCATTGGCGGGGTTTTTTCCCCTTTTGTACACCAGAAAGGGTCACTAGACCAACATACAAGAGGCCGGCAGGAGCGCAGAGCCACAGGGCAATATATACGACACAAGCGCATTGCCACAGGGCGGACTATCCAATTTGGAAGACTATAAGAGGCATATCTGAGGTACATAGGCACTTGTCTTCTTTTTTATCACATTGCAGCCACGTATCTCTGCTTAATCTTATATGATTTGCTGATAATAATGACACTTTATAAGAAGTTCCAGCTCTCTATATTCCCTACACGCAGTGGCAGCACGATGAGGGGATGATAGCAGAAATCGGCGCTTGACTTTTACCCAAATGTCTCATTTTGATAGCGCGAGGCCGGTTTGCAAACCATATGGTGTCTTACTGGGACATTCCCGTACATGGTATACAACATGCACTGTTGTTGTTTCACGTTTCATTGTAATCTTATAATCATTGAATTATGCTTTGTGTTAATTCTGAAATGTTTATGAAATGTGGATAACGTGATCAGAGTCTGTTTTCATATGTATTAAGGCTCAGACACTTGCATATGTTTTCTATGTCTACTTATTTGTGAGAGTGCATTTAAACACAGCCACTTCCGGGTTACGGAGTGATTTTGACAAAGACAGTGAGGTTGAAACGCGTCAGTCAAATAAAACTTTATTTTCCTTGGAATCCTGAATGCGACTCTACCTTATGGACAAAAAGACGTAAGGATATATATATATATATGACATCTCAAATGACATCACTGATGACATCATCCATGTGAAAATGTCATGCATCTTCTCACACCCTAATATAACTTTTGATACACCCACTCTAAATTACAGACTACCATTCTCAAAATCATAGACACTCCAACACCAATAACTACATACCCACTCACTGATTCTTAGGTCTACACACACATCCACTCACCCGTACAGTCACTCATACTTATGGTCACTCAGTACAGGACTATCATATGCACTCATACACCTATATAGACACTCACACACCGCCACTCATCCATAGAGGTACTCACACACCTAGTCAGTCATGGAAATAATTAATCACACTGCCATTTACTCAGATATACAGTTATACACACACCAGCTCAATTACTCATACAAATACTAGCACATTCTTACGCTCTTATACAATCAATGATACAAGCACACACTCATCCATACAGCCACTCTCACAATAACACACTCTCATTTGTAGCCAATTATGTACTCCAACACACATATATACTACTTTTCACATATGTAGTTACTCACACATGTACCACTGAGATATACATTCACTCACTAACACACCCATACACACACTCACCCACCCATACAGTCCATCACAGATGCACTCTTGAAACCATGCACCCAGTGAATCACCCACTCACACATCTATGCTCAGAGTCACACACACCCCACCCACACAAACACTCAGGCACCCATACAGATACTCAGACAACAAATCAATAACCCATATAGACACTCATGTAGCTATTTGCAAACCCATGCAGTCGCTTACACACCAACAGACACACGGATACAGACATTCCCACAGTTTACTCACTAACCCATGCATTCAGAAAGATATGTTTAATCACTCACTTATAGAGTCAGTCACGCACCTACTAAATCATCCATTCAGACACTTATACACCCACTCATTCTTCAATACGCCTTTCCCTATATATATTAAACATATTTAAACTTTACAGAAACACACAGTCACTGGATGATGTCATCAGTGATGTCATCAGTGATGTCATTTGAGATGTCATCAGTGATGTCATCAGTGATGTCACTGACCATGTCATGAGTGATGTAATATGTGACGTCATCAGCAGTGCATTGTGGGGCACGAGTTATAGTTAGCTGAACTAACTATAACGGGGAATTTCACGGGTTTTGTACGAGTGAAATGTCCAACCAACTATAACGCCCCTGAAACGTATGGTTTTGTCAGTGAATTTGTAAGGTTTTTTAAATGCTAATTTCTAACTATAACGTCCCTGAAACGTATGGTTTTGTCAGTGAATTTGTAAGGTTTTTTAAATGCTAATTTCTAACTATAACGTCCCTGAAACCTATGGTTTTTTCAGTGAATTTCTAAGGTTTTTTAAATGCTAATTTCTAACTATAACGTGCCTGAAACCTTTGGTTTTTAAGTTAATTTCAAAGGTTTTTCTAAATGCTAGTTTCTAACTATGCCTACAGAGGTAGGACATGTGAAGAAAGAAGAAAAAATGCACAGAAAGAAGCAAAAGAAATGCAGAAAGAAGCAGAAAGAAGCAACAGAAGTCCACAAAGACGAAGAAAAGTGCAGGAAGAAGCAAAACATGTGCAGAAAGAACCAACAGAGGAGCAGAAAGAGGCCTTGTTGCAAAATCATCCTGTGCCCACAACTTTTTCAGACGGGTACTGGTGGTAACTGACTCTGAATAACCAGGCCTAGAGCCAGTGCTATTCTAAAAGACACTTAGAATACAGTGAAAACACCTACATACACTATGCGTTGGGGTACTCCTGTGAATAGCATGACCTCCTCTGTAAGGCCCTAGTACATAATAGGGCAGGGGGATTAAAACTACCTCTTAAAACGAGCTACGGGGCGCGTTTGCACAGTGGTGAAGGGAGCGGGGGGCCTGAGGTGACATGTGTGCAAACGCACCCCGTGGCACGTTTTAAGTTGCGGGATTAAGTCCCCTTGAATCCTGAGGGTCCCTGGGGCCCAACTAACCCACCAGGTATGTACAGTTAGCACCACAGAGCTGAGTTGCAGAGAGGCGGTCCGAGGCCACGCACCTTTTTTCACCTCTCTGCAACGCAACTCTGTTGTGCTTACTGAAGGTACCTGGTGGGCTAGTTGGACCCCAGGGACCCTCAGGATTCAAGGGGACTTAATCCCCAACTTAAAACACGCCACAGGGTGTGTTTGCACACATGTCACCTCAGGCCCCGCCCCCTCCCTGCACCACTGTGCAAACGCGCCCCATGGCGCATTTTAAGTTGGGGCATTAGGTCAACTTGAATCCTGAGGGTCCCTGGGGCCCAGCTAGCCCACCAGGTACTTCCAGTAAGCACCACAGGCCTGCGTTGCAGAGAGGTGGTCCGAGGCCACGCCCCTTTTTACACCTCTCTGCAACGCAGCTCTGTGGTGCTTACTGGAGGTACCTGGTGGGCTAGTTGGACCCCAGGGACCCTCAGGATTCAAGGGGACTTAATCCCCCAACTTAAAACACGCCACAGGGTGTGTTTGCACACATGTCACCTCAGGCCCCGCCCCCTCCCTGCACCACTGTGCAAACGCGCCCCATGGCGCATTTTAAGTTGGGGGATTAGGTCACCTTGAATCCTGAGGATCCCTGGGGCCCAACTAGCCCACCAGGTACTTCCAGTAAGCACCACAGGCCTGCGTTGCAGAGAGGTGGTCTGAGGCCACGCCCCTTTTTACACCTCTCTGCAACGCAGCTCTGTGGTGCTTACTGGAGGTACCTGGTGGGCTAGTTGGTCCCCAGGGACCCTCAGGATTCAAGGGGACTTAATCCCCCAACTTAAAACATGCCACAGGGCGTGTTTGCACACATGTAACCTCAGGCCCCACCCCCTCCCTGCACCACTGTGCAAACGCGCCCCATGGCGCGTTGTAAATTGGGGGATTAATTCCCCTTGAGTCCTGAGGGTCCCTGGGGGCCAACAAGCCCACCAGGTACCTCCAGTAAGCGCCACAGTGCTGCGTTGCAGAGAGGTGTAAAAAGGGGCGTGGCCTGGACCACCTCTCTGCAACGCAGCCCTGTGGCACTTACTGGAGGTACCTGGTGGGCTAGTTGGCCCCCAGGGACCCCCAGTATTGAAGGGGAATTAATTCCCCAATTTAAAATGCGCCACAGGGCGCGTTTGCAGAGTGGTGAAGGGAGGGGGCGGGGCCTCAGGCACGATCGCGTCTTTTTTTTTATTTTATTTTTTAGAAGGGGGGCTGTGTGGCCCCCCTTTTTTTCCTTTTTTGGGCCCTGGGGACCCCATCCCCCAGGGCCTGACCCCTTTTTAACAACAAAAAAAAATGTGAACGGGAAGGGGGCCATGTGGGCCCCCCTCCCGTGGCCATTTCCGGCCCCGTGGACCCCATCCCCCGGGGCATGGCCACCTATTTTTATTATTTCTAAAGGAGGGGGGCTCCATTTGTTTATGTCCGGGCCTCGAGGATTGGGTCTCTGGGGCCATAAACGGCCTAGGGAGTGGGCTGCACGGTCCCCCTCCCCTAATGAATTATGGCTGGGCCCTGGAAGATTGGGTCCCTGAGGCCAAAATTGGCCTGTAGAGGGGGGCCACGCAGCCCCGACCCCCATTCAAATGTGGCCTGGCCACTCAGCCATTTACTCACAGACCAATTTCCCACTCACAGACTCACTCAGACACTCATGCACCAACTCACAGACCTACTCAGAGACTCATACACCCACTTATAGACCCACTGAGAGACTGCCACACCCACTAACATACCCACTCAGGGAAGCATGCACCCACTCATAGACCCAACCAGACACTCATTCAGACACTCATGCACCCACTCAGACACTCATGCACTCACTCACAGACTCAGTCAGACAAACACGTGCCTACTCACACAGCCAGTGAGCCACTTATGCAGGCACATCCAGACCCACTCAGACCTTCACACACCCAGTCACACACACATTGAGACACTCACGTACTCACACATTCACTGAGACACTTGTGCACTCCCTCACACCCTCACTGTCAAAGGTTAGAAGTTTCAGTTCAGTTAGATTTCATCAGTGATGTCATTTGAGATGTCATCAGTGAAGTCATCAGTGATGTCACTGACCATATCATGAGTGATGTAATGTATGAGGTCATAAGCAGTGCATTGCGGGGGTGTAAGTTATAGTTAGCACAGGTAACTATAACTGCTGAGTTTCACTGGTTTTGTATGAGTAAAATCTGAGCCTAACTATAATGTCTCTGTAACCTTTGTTTTATTTTTGGGAATTTCTACGTTTTTTAAAATTCTATTTCCTAACTATAACGTCCCTGTAACCTTTGTTTTTTCCAGTGAATTTCTGATTTTTTTAAATTCTATTTCCTAACTACCATTCATGCCTTTACAAAATTAAATAATATTTACTTTTAAAAGCTTAACTATGCATGTACCTTTACCATGCATGCTTTTAGAACAAAATTCGTTGTAAAGGCATGCATGGTAATGACTTTGTGGTCATAGTCATGCGTAGTTATGACTGCTTGTAATGGTGTTTCCCTTGACACGTAACAGGTGTCAAGTTTCTATAGAGTAGGGAGTAATGATCCTTAAAAAGATGCGTCTTCACATTTTATTAGCATTATCATGCATTTTAGCATTTTTATCAGCCATTCAAAGCCAACTCTCCTACTAAGTATCTTAGTACGGTATTAAATATTAATGAGATTTCAATTTGATGACAAATACAGATGTTCTTGCATTCTCACCTGTGAGGGTCTCAAGGTGCTGGGGGAGGGAGGGTGGATGCAGGGCTTCTGATCCATCTGGGCACTGGGGGTTCAGTCGAAGAGCCAGATCTTGAAACCCTTCTTGAATTGGGTCATCGACGGAGATTGCCTGAGGTGGAGAGGCAGGGTGTTCCAGGTCTTGCCGGCGATGTAGGAGAAGGATATTCCTCTGGTTCTAGTCTTGTGGATCCATGGGACGGTGGCCAGGGCCAGATGGGCAGAGCAGAGGTGTCTGGTGGGTATGTGGAATGAGAGGCCATGGTTCAGCTATGCTGGCCCTGCGTCTTGTAGAGCTTTGTATGCATGAGTGAGGAGCTTGAAAGTGATTCTCTTGTTGACTGGGAGCCAGCAGAGTTGTTGTAGGTGTTGCATGATGTGGCTGTGGCAGGGGATGTCGAGTACCAGTCTGGCTGTGAAGTTTTGGACATACTGTAGTTTCTTGAGCTGTTTCTGGATGATGACGGCGTAGAGTGTGTCGCCGTACTCAAATCTGCTGGTCATGTATGCGTGGGTGACCGTCTTTCTGCATTCTGTGGGGATCCATCTGAACGTCTTTCGAAGCAGGCGGAGCATGCAGAAGCAGGCTGAGGAAACTGCATTGATTTGGCTGTTCATACTGAGCGATGAGTCCAGTATGATGTCGAGGTTGCGTGCATGGTCTGTCGGGGTGGGGGAGATCCCAGAGTGGCAGGCCACCAGGAGTCATCCCAAGTTGAAGGGGTGGGTCACAGGATGAGTACTTCAGTCTTGTCTGAGTTGAGTTTGAGGCAGCTGTCTTACATGCAGGTGGCAACAGCCTTCATCCCGCTGTGAAAGTTGATTCTGGCAGTTGTGGGTTCTTTGGTGAGGGAGAGGATCAGCTGGGTGTCATCGGTGTTGGAGACTATGTTGATTCCGTGGTTCCTGATGATGGCTGCCAGTGGGGCCATGTAGACGAAGAGGGTGGGGCTCAGGAAGGAGCCCTGGGGCACTCTGCAGCTGATCTCTTTGGGCTCTGAGAGGAACGGAGATAGTCTGACTCGCTGTGTTCGACCGGTGAGGAAGGAGTGGATCCATTCCAGGGTTTTGTCTCGGATACCGGCGTTGTGGAGTCTTGTGATGAGGGTGCGGTGGGAGACTGTGTTTAAGGGGGCTGAGAGGTCCAGAAGTATGAGGGCTGCGGTTTCGCCCTGGTGGAGGAGGGAGTGGATGTCGTCAGTGGTGGCGAGGAGTGCGGTCTTGGTGCTGTGGTTTCTTTGGAAGCCGGATTGGGAGATGTCCAGGACGTGGTTCGCTTCGATGAATTTGGAGAGTTGGGCGTGGATGTCCTACTCGATGACCTTGCCTGAGAAGGGGAGATGGGTCTGAAGTTCTTGAGATCTGTCGGGTCGGTGGATGGCTTCTTCAGCATGGGGTTGATCTTGGCGTATTTTCAGTCATCGGGGAAGGTGGCGGTCTCGATGGAGCAGTTGATGGTGCGGTGAAACTTGGTGGCGATGAAGGTGGCTGTTCTATGGAAGATGTGTTTTGGGCATGGGTCTGAGGGGGCTCCGGAGTGGATGGTCTTCATGGTCTTGAGTGTGTCGTCTGTGGTGAGCAGGGTCCAGTTGAGCAGGCTCTGTTGGGGTGTGGCGTGGTTGGCTGTGGTGGTGTCGGGTATGGTGGAAGTATCTTGGGTGTCGAAGCTGTCGTAGATCTGCCTGATCTTGTGGTGGAAGACGGTGCTGAGTTTGTTGCAGAGGTCTTCGGAGGGTGGGACGTCTGTGGTCTCGCTGTTGGGCCTAGCAAACTTCTTGGTGATGGCGTAGAGTTCTTTGCTGTTGTGTGCGTTGGCATTGATTCTGTCTTTGAGGGCCATTTTCTTTGTGGTTTTGAGGAAGAGGTGGTGTGCAGTGACGGCGGCTTTGAAGGTTGTGTGCGTTTCCCGGTTTTCGTGTTCCTCCATCTCGTCTCGAGTCGGCTACAGGTGCATCTGGACTCATGGAGGGCAGGAGTGAACCAGCTGGCTTTATGGGGTGTTGCTTGCTGGGTGCCTTCTTGAGGGGTACCAGAGTGTCGGAGCAGTTGGAGATCCATCGGTAGCGGTTGCATACTGAGGTATTAGCGGCGGCGGATGTCAGCGGTGTGGTAGTGCTGAGGGAGATGGGGAGATGTTCTTCTGTGACCTTGTTCCACCTACGGCAGGAGGTGGCGGTGAGAGCGGTGGTGTACGGCAGGTTTGGTGAAGGAGAAGTGCACGTAGTGGTGGTCGGTCCAGAGGAGTTCGGTGGTGTGGCTGTAGGTGATGTTTTCATTGGCGGGGAAGACAGGGTCGAGCATGTGTCCTGTGTGGATTGGACTCACTCGACAGGTGAGGAAAGTGGTGTTCGAAGGCATGATTAGCCTTGACAACTTGTGAATGCCTGCACACATACATTAGTGGGCATTCACAAAGTCCTCTCATTACCTTTTCCACCCTGGGAATAGTGGGATTTGATTTTTACTACAGCCAAGGGCTGGCATAAATTCTTTCTAGGCTGGGAAGGGAAATTAATCATCCCCTTCTGAGCCCAGCCCCTGGGCGCTCGAGAATCGTTGTAGTTTGCGGGGTCCTGCTCTCAATCCATTATGTTTCCTGTCATTATTTATTTATTTATTTATTATTTATGAGTCTTATATAGTGCAGGCCAGACCAGAAGGTATCAGAGCGCTTTACAGCATTTATCATGATGATAAAGGACACACATTATTTCAGTAAACAGCATTGTCTTGTGTCGAATCAGGTTAAGGCCTGGAGGTGAGCATAGAAGCGGAGCAAAAGACAGGTGGTGAAGAAACCCTCTTGCTAAGGTAGATTGTTTATCAACTGGACGAGATTCCTGTAGCAGAGGCACTCTGTCTCGCTGGGTGGTTGCCATCCAGTTGGTTGAATTCGGTTGAGGAAGAGGTCTTTGAGCTGTCTTTTGAAGTTTATGAAGGATGGGTTGGTCCTGATATGGACTGGGATGGAGCTCCATGTTTTAGGAGCATTTCCAGAGAAGGAGCGTGCCATGGTTTTTTGTTTGCGAGTTTTGGGAGGGATGAGAAGTAGTGTGTTTGTGCTCCTAAGATTTCTCGTATGGCCTGCCTTTTTGAGTTTGGATGCTTAGTTAGCTGGTTTGCCGGTGTGAAGGGCTTTGTGGATGAGACATGCAGTTTTGAAGTTGGAACGCGCTTCAATCGGGAGCCACTTTAGTTCTCTCAGAGAGGGTGCGATCAGGTTGTGTTTCTTGACTCCGGTAACCATCCTAGCAGCTGCATTTAAAGTTGTTCAGAGGGGGGCTAAGTGAGATTTTGCCATGTTTGTGAGGGTTGCATTACCGTAGCCCAATCTGGACAGAACCAGAGATTGTGTGGCATGTTTAAGATCATTGGGAGGGATGAAGGGTTTGATTTTGTTGATGAGTTTTAGGTTGTAGAAGGCGCTCATTTCCAGTGTTCTTTATATGTTTGCTCATGTTCAAACGTAGGTCCAGAGTGAATCCTAGGGATTTGGCAGAGCCAGCCAGGGTAAGATTGCAGTTAAGAGCATAAATGGATTTTAGCCATTCTTTAATTTGGGAGGTCTGTTCATTATTGGATATGAGGAGGATTTCTGTCTTATCTTGGTTGAGTTTTAGGTGGTTGTGTGTTAGCTAGTCCTGGACTTCTCTTGGAGTGTCATTTAGTCTCTGTATGTCACCTACTGAGGATGTTTCCAGGTAGAGCTGGGTGTCATCTGCATAGAGGTGGAAGGGGATGTTGGCTTTTTTGAGTATGACGGTGAGGGGCTCCATGTAGATGATGAACAGTGAGAGAACTGACCCTTGTGGGACACCCCGGGTTATAGGAAATATGTCAGAGGTAGAATTGTTTATTTTTATTTGTTGGGAGCGGTTTTGAGGAAGAATGTGAACCATTGTAGAACCACCCGGTCCGCTCCAATTCTTTCTCGGAGGGAGTTTTTGAGAAGTTTGTGGTCAACCGTGTCAAAGGCTGCTGATAGGTCAAGGAGTATGAGTAGGCAGCATCGGTCTACATCGAGTGATTTGTATACATCATCTATAACATTCAGGATTGCTGTCTCAGTGCTGCACCCTTTTCTGAAGCCCAATTGGTGAGTGTCCAGTAGGTTGTTGCTGTCAATGTGTTGGTTGAGTTGGAGGAGAGAACACATCTTTCAAGTATTTTGGCTAAGAAGGGGAGGTTGGAAACAGGCCTGAAGTTAATGAGGTTATTTGGGTCCATGCCCATTTGCTTTAGTATGGCAGTTGTGGAAGAGGTGTGGCGCAGCGGCCAGGGTGCCTGACTCCAGACCACGGGGCTTACGGTTCGATCCCCGGTGCCGGCGGCAGGTTAGCCCAGCACCATGTGACTCTGGGCAATAGCTCGCTTAATCTTCCCGAGGGCCCCCAGCGCCGGTACACCTCTCCGGAGGTAGCTGTGCGCTTTACAAATACTGGTATTTCATATTTCATTTCATGACTTGACCGATTTTAAGACAGTCTGGCATAACTCCAGTTCTCAAGGAGCTATTTATAATCTTGGTCCAAAGAGGGCATAGGGCGTGGTTCAGCTTTTTTGCCAGGTGAACAGGAATAGGGTCAGCTATGTGGGAGGAGGGCTTGGACATATTAATCATTTCAGCGATGTCTGCTTCTGAGAGGGGGTTGAATGTCTTCCAGCTCCTGGGCAACATGTGGGGCTCTTGGAGTTTGTTGCCTTTGGTTATGTCCAGTAGAGAGACCGATGTTTGCGAGTCCAGGCGGGAGAACCATGCTTGGGAGTCCAGGGGATGTGTGGGGGAGTTGTTTCCTTCATTACTGGATGGCGGGCTTTCGTTGGATGACAGGATATGGTCGTCAAGGGAGTGCTCAATCTTGATGATTTTATCATTAAAGAAATTGTCAAAATTGTCACAGAGTTCTATGGAGGCCTGCGCGGTTTTTGTGGGTGGCTTGTAGGTTTGTTGTTGAATGATATTGAAGAACTCTATGGGACAGTTTTTTGCATTGTCTAATGCGCTGCGGAAGAAGTCAGCTTTTTCATTCCTGATGTGTTTTTTATATTTCCTGCTTTCTGTTTTGAGCCGGTCAAGGTGGGTTATGGATGGGTTAGTCCGTCAAAGTCTTTCAGCAGCTCTTTCAGAGTTTAGGTCTATATTGAACCAGGATCTCGATGGGGTGTTTCTGACTCTTTTTTGTTTCAAAGGGGCTATTTGGTCTAGGATGGCTGTCCTTGTTGCATTGTAGTGTGTTGTACGTTCGGTTATAGAGAGGTTATCTGCAGTGGGGGGAAGTAGTGTCATCACCCTTTCTTCCAGGTCAGCTAGGGGAATCTGTCTTATACTTCTTGCGAAATTAAGGAATTTCTATGTACGGGGTAAGTGAGGAATTGTTTGGTTAATGTGAAATAGAATGATGTGGTGGTCTGACCAGTCGACAGGAAGGTTGTGGTCAATAGTAACTGTATCTTCATGAGCTATAATGATGTCAAGGATTGAGCCTCTGTTATTAGTTTGTTCTTTGCAGTACTGGATAAGATTATTATTGAGTAGAAGTTTGTTTAAGGATTGGATTGGATTAGAGTATTGTTCTCGTTGTTCCAATGAAGGTTGAGGTCACCTAATTATGTTAATGGAGTCCAAGAGTGAGCAGTGTGTTATCAGGTCAGATAGGTGTTCTCCGAAGGTTTGTGTGTTGCCTGGCGGGTGGTAGAGGAGGTGACAGTACAGCGTTTTGTTGTCCTTCATCGTTAAGGTGGAGGTTAGATATTCAAATATGTTGTAGGTGACGGTGTCAGTTTCAGTAATGGTAATACTGTTCTTGTGGATGATTGCAATGCCACCACCACAATGGTTTTTCTGTCTTTCTTTATGATTGAAAACCGAGGGGGCACTAGCATGTCAATGATTGGGTAGGAGGATTCATTCAACCAAGTTTCTGTGATGAATGTGATATCAATGTCATGGCTGACGATGGTTTCTGCCAATTCTGTTGCCTGTTTGGTTGCAGTTATGCAGATTATATGCATGCAGTTGGTCATTCCCTTGTTGTTGAGCTTGTTTGGGGGAGATGCCATGGGTATATTGATGTGGTGAACTGGTGGCCTCCTTATTCTTGGTGGGATGTGGTCTCTCCCAAATCCAGTGATTACCTGGATCTTGGAACTGGGGTTGTCTCTGGTTAATGATGAGTCATAAGAATTGGCAAGATCCGTCGCCTCCCTCAGAGACATTGTGGCACTTGGTCTTTTCGGTCTCTGAGACTGTTTTTTAAAAGGCGTTGAGTTCCAACTGTGCGGCTGTGTCTTGGGAAGACTTAGATGTTGATTGTTGGTGCCGGTGGGTGGAAGGTGTAAGCGTTGGGCAGGCTCCGGATGTGTGTTTAGGTTCATTAAGATTTTGTTTATACCCTGTATTAGTATCTCTAATTGGCTTTCCATCAGAGAAAGTCTCTGATTAATATTCAGTTGGGATGGTGTAAGGGTGTTTAATTTCAAGCTGTCCGTTGTGAGGCAGTCCACATGTAGTGTTTGATGTTTTTTTCCCTTTCCTGTTCTTTTACTATTTAAAGGCCTCAGTTTGGTTGAAGGGTGCAATGTAATAAAGATGTGTTCCTTTGCTTGTTTCCTCGTCCCTTCCACTTGAGGATCCTGACTCCTTTCCTTTGGCTTTTTCCTCCAGATAAGGGGCAGCTTCTGGAGGGCATTAATCTACTATATAATATATATTCCAGTGTCTGGTGACATCGTGGCTTTGGAAACAGTCACCCATACAACGGACAGCGGAAGACCCAGACCTGATTTCGGGTAAGCGTTCAGACCCAAACGCTGCACTGCTTTTAACAAATTAGTATTGGCACATTTATTTTATATGAGCGTCTGAAAGACCAAGGATACTTACATTTTTTTGTAACAGATGGCGGAAGTGCATAGAAATAACTTTCAAACTTGAATGAAAGTCATTAACAAAATAATTTAGCTGTAAATTATGTGAAGGAGGGCAAGGGTCACTTCATTAAAAAGGCAACTTTCAGCTATGCAGCTTTCTAAGAAAAACCGGAAGAGCCACTTTGACTGGAGCAGAAGTAGCATTTTGAAACAGACTGTTTTACTTAGTTTGTGGTACTTTAGAATATGATATTGTAATAAATTACCACCTTTTGTGTGATCTCTCGCAGATTTTTGCCCTATCTGCTTAGCTGGCTGTAAAACTCTGTGCGCTTTACCCTTGCTAAACAATGTTATAGTGCCCGTATTGCTCTTTAAACATGGTTGAATTGGATTATTCATAATTAGCACATTAAGTTGCCTATAAATCCTTAGTATATGGTGGATAAAGTGCATACACGGCGTGGGAACCAGGGTCAGACCGGCCTGTGGGGCAATCAGGCGATGCTTGATGGGCTGGTCTGACAGGTCACTCTTTGGGCTGGTTTTTGGCTGTTTATGGGCCTGCTTTATGGTCTGGTGGGCCGGTTTTTACTGCTCAAGCGACAACATCATGACTGGGACTTCATTGTCCAGACTACAACAGGGCCCCAGGAAGCGGTCCCTGCTACCTGCAACACCTGATACCCCTGTAAGCTCTATATAGCGCGGTTCGTGTCCCGCCACGCAGGGGTTCAAGCGGCAACATCGTCACTGGTACTCCATTGCCCTGACTGAAACAGGGCCCCAGGAGGCGGTCCCTGCTACCTGCAACACCTGATACCCCTGCAAGTGCTGTATAGTGCGGTTATGTCCCACAGCTCAGTATTCGCACAGGCCGCGCCCGGGCCAAGGGCAGGCCCGTCATTGCCAGGAAGAGCCAGGGCATGACCACCCCCTTTGATTTTGCCTCCAGCGACTGCACGCAATACAGTAAGCGGTTCAGCTTTTCAAGTTTGCCAGTTAAGGATCCCACATTTTCTCTAAGAAGAAAAACAGCTTTGAATAGATTTTTAATGGTCAGTTGAATTTGGTTCACTTCATTCTGGCAATTACAGTTAGTGCTAGCATTGCTGACACTGTCCCCTGTTCTAACCTCCCAGTACCGCTACTTAAAACATCATTGTTTACGCACTTGTTACCTAGTTGTATCAAGGGAGAAAAGTGGTTAGAACAAGGTCTTTCAATTGCAGTTAGAGCAAGGTATTTCAATTTACTCGATATAATACTTCCAGACACAAATACTGGGGTATCTAAGTCAGCGCCCTCCAATTAGTCCGCAATTGTGAGTCCCACATTGTCTTTAGTACTAATTGATTGTCTCTTATTATCGCTGTCCGAGTAGGTAGCAGAGGTAGATGGAGGGTTGGGGCTCTCTGTTTCCTATTCAAAATGTCCAGAATTTTCTGGTGCGGGACACTTGATTTTGAGGGGTCCCTGCAACTAAAGAGAGATTCCACCTTATCAATTAAATTATCGATAGATTCAGCTAATTTCGCCATCTTTAAAATTCCGTGGGGACTCACTTTTGCTTTGCTTTTCCCCATAATAAAGGGGGAGAACCCCGCCCAGGGGTTTCTCCCTGGACCGAGACTCAAGAGGCGGCCTCTCATCTCTATTGTGTGGTGAACCTTAATATAGAGGGATGATTCTAGGGCTCGCCTTCCTCAAGTCAGTACTCAGCAGTCTTCCTTCGGCCACACAAGTGGGATCGAAGTACAGTATCTGCACACAAAGTTACTAAAGGGCTTGTCCAAGACAGCAGCAAAGCGGCACGAATATAGAGCCCCACATTAACCCAAATAACAAGAGAATCCAGCTTCATACGAGTGAGGGTAACACTAAGTCACACCCTCCACACCAGTACGTTGTAGAAACAGGCCAGAATAATCTTCAGAAACAAGTATCCCACTCAACACTTAAGGGGTAATTATGAGTACGGTGGTCCTGGGACTTCCGTACTTGTGGTGGGGGTCTGACTACTGCCACCATTGTGGGTCCACCTGTTGAATTATGATGGTGGCGTTCGCAATGCCACAGGAGCGGAAAGGGGCCTGAATAGGCTGGTGGTGCCGATGCGGCACTGCTGAGCATATTCCGACTTGAATATCCACCACCCATTTCATGGTGGGGAGCCCGCAGTGAAAAGGGTTGTAGAGATGCAGGGTCCCCGGCCCAATCTGGGCCTGCAGGTGCATGTGGGGGTCCCATGTTGTGCTCCCCTGGAATTGCACCCTCGTTCCTGCATGGTGTAGCATGCACTACATGGTGCATGCCACACCATGCAGGAACATGCCGCAGGCACTTTCATTGCGACGGTCTGTTGTTAGGGCTCTCCTATGATCCTAACAGATTACCACTGTGAGACTGCCGGAGCACTGCACGCCTGCCCTCTATTCAACTTGTAATCCAGTGGGCGGGTGCACCTCAGGCTTGGCGGTCCTCCTGTGGGTGCAGCAGTGGCAGTTCTACAGGAGGACCACAAAATTCATAATAAGTCCCTTAGTAAGCAAGGGCTGCCTAGTTACAAGGGTGCCCATACAAGGGAGTCATCCCAGGTTCATAGGAAAATGGGGTTAGGAATTCCAGTGCAACCCCTGGGAGGAGCTATGTAGGAAAGTGCCTCGTTTTGCATAGTTAGCCTCAACGTTTTGCCTGATGTGATTTTGAACTCTAATTGTACTGGGTCTATGCTAACCAGATCCCTAGTACCAGGTCTTTTCCCCAAAATACTGTACCATGATTGGCACAACTTCAGCAACCCCTGTAAGTACCTAGTAAATGGTACCCCTGGTACCTAGGGCATGGGTACTGAAGAGGGTCCTCTGGGGCTGCAGCACCGGTTATGCTACTCCAGGGTCCCCTCACCAAGGCTATGCACTCTGCCATTGCAGGCTGAGTGTCTTGGTGCAGGAAAATCCAAAGAGTCAACATGGGACACAGCCATATGTGCCATGCCACCCATACACTGCAGAAGATATAGGTAAGTTACCCGTACTGCAGGCCTTTAGCCCTGAGCCAGGGTGCACTATATCCTATGTGTGGGCATATCAGCATGAACAGATATGCCCCTACAATCTCCAGTCCATTTTGTGATGTTGTGAGTGAACAGGGAAGCCATAAAGAGAACGTGGGCTGGATACTTGTCAACACAAGTTTCCTAGTTCCATGATAGCTTCACTGATTCCTAAGATGTTTGGTACCAAACATCTTGTCTTAACAAATCCTCACTGCTGCCAGTGTTGGATTTATTAATAAATTCACTCAGGAGACCAGTTTAAAGGGTCCCCTGAACCCTAACCAAACACTAGTGGGGTCACCAGCCTGATACCACTAGACATGTTTCTGACCTCATAGGGTGAAAGCCAGAGCTCTCAGAGGACATACACAATACCTGCTCTGGGTGTGGGTATTTTACACCTCCTCCAGGACAGGATGGCCTTCCCGGGCGGAAAGCTTCAAAGGCGATGACGCCTTTAAAATCCAACCCAGGAGCCCCCAGATAGTGGAGTTGGCAAAGCCCCCTTTTCTGGTCCTCTATTGGTGCTTTCCCATAGTTCTCATGAATCACCACTATGGGGTCTCTGTGTATCCACACCCCCAGATATTTCACTGAGTCTGTGCTCCACTCCAATGGGTAATCCAATGCATGTGGTGTTGTGGACCCTGTCAGTGGCAATATTACTGACTTTGACCAATTAATGCCCAGTCCAGAGTATCCCTCAAATCTAATGTATTCCCTAAGTGGCATCGCTAGGTTTTGTGTAGGGTTCCGGACATATAGGACCATGTCATCCGCATTTAGAGAGATGCTAATCAACTTCTGGTGGAATCTCAGTGCTGAGCTCTTATGTGGTTGGCGAATTTTACAGGTGAGCGGTTCCAGGGCCAGGGAAAATAGGATGGGGATAGCGGACATCCCTGTCTCATACCACGGTGCATGTGCAGTAGGTCTGACTTGTGTCTACTGATCTGTACCCGAGCAACGGGGGCGGTGTGCAACAGGCGCACCCATCTCAAGAAGGCCTCCGGATTTCCCATGCGCACTTAAGTGGTGATCACAGAGGGCCATTCTATAGAGTTGGAGGCTTTGGCGGCTTCTAAAAGTACAGCCGCCGCTTCGAGAGCTAGATTCAAAAGGTGTAGTAGCACAAAAATGATCCATAAGTTATGCGCTGTTGATCGCTCTTGTATAAACCCAGACTGTTCAGGTAGGACCATATTTGGCAACCAGCCACCATGGACAGAAATTTGGGAGCAAAGTTGGACCAGCAACTTTCTTGGCAAGCCCCAGGGGCTGATACTGTTGGTTCATGTCTGCGCGACTGCAGTCCTTCAAGAAATTCCTTTTTCTCATGAATATTCACTCCCAAAAAATCGTGATCCATGCTCTTCTCACCTCAATATTGGACTGCACGAATGTCTTGTACTTGGGTTTACTGGGATGTTTAATTAAGTAGCTGCAGGTGGTCAGGAACGCTCCTGTACACCTGTTAAAAATCTCCCAAGGGGCCTCCATCTTCACTATCTTCTGACCTTGCACTGGCTTCCAATTAGAACTTAGTGCTTTTCATCGTGCCTTCTAATTTTTGTCCAGCATATTCATTCATTACCGGTATTTAAGAGCACTCTGCTCATCTGATGAGCTTCTGGCTGTCATTCCTAAAATCAGAGACACTAAAAAAGGTGGCTCAATCTTCTCTTTCTTGGTTGCTCAAGCCTATCCATCAATCAATCAGGAGTTTGTATAGGGCGGCTACATACCCGTGAGAGTCTCAAGGCACCTAGGGTGTGGGAGGGCTGTTGATCTGTCTGGGTTTGGAGGTTCAGTTGAAGAGCTAGGTCTTGAGGTCCTTCCTGAATTGGGTCAACAACGTGCATTGCTTGAGGTGGAGGGGCAGGTTGTTCCAGGTCTTGGCGGCGAGGTAGGAGAAGGATCTTCCTCCAGTTCTGGTCTTGTGGATCTGTGGGACGGAGGCCAGGGCGAGTTGGGCGGAGCGGAGTTGTCTGGCGGTTGTTAGGAATGCGAGGCGGTGGTTCAGATATTCTGGTCCTGCGTGGTGAGGTTAGAGTTGGCTTTCAAAGTCAAAGTAAAAATCAACTGTATTCAGTCATATTTATATAGACCATGAAAGTAAAGTACAGATAACAATAACATAGTATGATAAAGCAGAGCAAATTCAGACAGAGCCCACAGAGATTAAATGAAGGTGCGTACAAAGTGCAGACTCCGAGTTTAGAACATGGCAGCTTCAAACTAAGCTTAAAAGGGTAAATCAAAAAAGAAAATGAAGTACAGTTTCCAAATTCAGGGCAAGTAACAACACTAAATTAATACCTGGCTATCGCTTCTGTATGAGAGGTAGTGCCACAAGACCAAAAAGAAAGTATGTTACTACTCGCTGCATATGAAAGTGCAAGCATAAAACGCCTGCCATAATAATGCTGGAGAAACAAGAATTAAAATAAAGCACCGCAATAGGAAGAATGTTTGATCCTATAAAAATAGCGAGGCTGGAGTGGATATAAAACCAAAATATGTAGAGGGCTCATCATTATATAGAAAACTATCCAAGCGATTTCCTTGCCTTGAGCACCTGCTTCAAAAAGGCATTAACGGTAAAAATAATCTCCTTTCTCCCAGAGAGTTTGCTGTGGTCCAAGCTAACTGCTCATGCGTGCCACCTGTGTCGCTGTCGAAGTACCAAATCGATGCTTAATGCATGTGGAGTCAAAGCACAGCTCCAGGCACTGTAAAGCAATTGAAGGCAACAAAAGCATTGCAAAGAATCTATACATTGTTGGCCGAGAACCTGCTGGTTAGGCCATACATAAAGGTACTGCGCTGCCACGCAAGATAAAATTGTACATTATACGGAATGTTAACAATGAAAGTGGATACAACCAGGTTTACAAAGTGCAGCCACTGATAATCATAACTTGCAAAATAATGCTGCAGACAGAGGCGCTTCAAGACGGAAATGAACCAGGTATCAGAAAGTGCAAACTGACATTTAGAGAAGAAGAAGTAAATGACTTACTGAATCCATTAAAGAGAGTCATCATGCAATAGCACTAGGTGAAGTGGCTCAAGGAGAAGGGCCCGGGCTTGGCCTTACAGAACCAGTATGAACTCAGCCCCAGGCGCCACAGTCTAGGCCAAACACGGGTTGTGTTTGACAGGTGCGCAAAAATCACTGCAGCCTCCGACCTCATCGGAGCAGTGAAAGGCTGTTTTTCTGATGGAGAACAAGAAGAATGTCCTGTTTCAAATCATCATCAAAGATGATCCAGAGGCCAGAATGTCGCAAGGTCTCAGAGATACCGAGCAAAAAACAGCATCCAGGAGCACGCTACTTTCAAGTTCCACACTGGCCTACTATGCTGCTGCATTCCTGAAATCACCATCACTTTTCGATACCGCCAAAAAGCAAAATATTGCACTGGTTGAATAGAGACATTAGATGATTTCATTGATGATCTTGAAGATCCTCATAACAGAATATTATCAAGTATATCAAAAACCTTGCTGGTGTGAAAGAGGTCATAAAGAAAATGCCCCGAACTGACAAAGAAGTCACATACCGTCAGATTAAAGAAACGTTGAACCTCAAATTCAATCCAGTACCAAACGTTGATTACGAAAGATACATTTTCAGTCAAGAATGCCAAAAAGTTGGTGAAACCATCAATGAACTTATGGAGAGACTTGATACACTCGTCAAACACTGTAAATGTTATTAATCTAATGATGAAGAAGCTACAGTCTTAGAGTTGTTGATGGATGCTTGTCAGATTCATTAAGACGATGAATGCTGAGAGACACTCTTAGTCTGGAGCGAGTGCTAATGGCTGTCAGAGCTGAATAGCATGCTGAAAGACTAGACTTCAAATTTTTTCCGCAAATTTAAAAATTGTTTCTATGTTTCTAGAGAATTTCATACCTGCAATTCTTAAGTGAGCATTCTTTGCATTATTATTTGAAAAATGTACCCCAGATATGTAAAATTTTCGACCTCTGCTATTATCTGCCCTTTTAGCCGATGAGCCCTCTTCCTTATTATATTGCCTGTGCCTCACACCATCACAAATGTTTTAGATAAGTTAAGTCTCAAATCCCTTTCATCCATAAAGGTGTTAAATTCTTCGATCAGGGATTGCAAGCCATTTGCAGTTTGTGATAACTAACTGTATCATCTGTATACAGTAGGGTCGGAACTGGCCGCTTTCCTATTTTTGGGGGATCAGCAGATATTTCTTGGAGAAATACATCCACCCCATTAATATATAAAGAGAATAGGAGTAGTGCAAGAATGCACCCTTGCCTGATAACGTTTGTAATCTTAAATCCTACATTCTCCATTAGCACCATAGCGTACATGTGCAGTCAGATAGCTATATCATTGCGAGAGAAAGGATACTATATCTGGTGGGGCACCCAAATTAATCAAGATTTTCCACAACTTGGAGTGACGAACAAGGTCGAAGGCACTGCTTAGATCTACAAAGCATAAATGAAGAGAACCCTTTTTTGCCACTGTGTATTTTTTCAAAATCAGGTTAAGGTTGGTACATTGTTCTAATGTGCCAACCTCTCGTCTAAAACTGAACTGTACCTCTGTAAGTATATTGTTGTCCTCAGCCCATGTTTCCAGCCTCTCCAATAATATTCTTCCAAGCACCTTAACCGAAGTATCTAGGAGGAAGATTGGCCTATAGCATTTCGCGTCCCCTCGATTTCCCTTTTTATACATGGGGACAATTATACTTTCTGCCCACGGGGCAGGTATGTATTCCTTTGTGGCAGCTGTATATACTTGGGTTAATATGGATTCCCCAAGCATAAGATGTGACTTGTATGCATCTACTGGAACCCCATCAGGTCCTGGCGCCTTCTTATTTGCACATTTCCCTAGGGCCAAATTTACTTCACCCACCGTAATCGGGATTAAAATAGGAGGTTTAAGTGAGATGAGCTTATCGTTGGTGGGAGCCATAGTTATATTTCTGGATTAAATATCTCTCTAAAATGTGCCAGCCAATCATCTGGGTGTATGTGAGTCTCTATAACAGGTGTTATAATATCCCTGAGGAATGGTTGATTAATTTTTCTCTAGAATAAGGAGCTATCCCTCAATGTAGCTGCCCGTTCAAGATCTTCCCATGCTTTCTCCTGTAGGTATATTTTCCGTTTCTCTAATGTGTGTTTGCACATCAATCGCAGCTATCTCACTTCTTCCCTATTCCTAGATCTTGCTTGTAAGGCTAATTTAAGTGTATTACTTGCCCGTGTGTAATGGCTGTAAAACCACCCCGTTTTACTAGCTTTGTTGGCGTGTGTCAACTTGCTGAAAGATGTAAGTATTTTGTGTGGACAGTTATTCCATTCTATACATTCCAAAAATTCTTCCCTGTTTTCTCTAGTTATTTTTTTTCAACAGATTCGTTTATATTGGACAATCTTAGGCTTATCCCATTTTTACCTTTCACTTCAAGGCAATTTACTGTCTGGGATCCTATCACGTCTTTAGTCTTGACTTTATAAACAAGGGAAAGTGGTTAATGGTCACTAAAGGGGTTCGGTAAAACCCTATATGAATCTAGCCTGATAAGACCATGTCTAGAAATTAGAGTATGGTAAATAATTGGGAATTGCCCCCTCTCCAGAAAGTCGGTAACACTATGTTTCTGGGCCTGGATTCTGTGTCACAATTCCAGATCATATTTAAACATTAATTCATTTAAACGTTCCCCATATCCATCATGCGTGAAGTGTGGTTGGCCATTTCCCTGCTCGTCTACGTATCCACAAGCTTTACCAATGGGAATTTGGTATCCAGTAATGTTGAAATCCCCCATCCAAATGATAATATAGGTGGCTGTGATGTCTTTCACAAATGTTTCTAGTGTTTTCTGAAGGCAACGGACCACTTCACTCTTAGTATGGTCAAACCTATTATTGTAATAGTTAATCAATACCCAGCTCAATACATAATTGGAAATACAAAATCTGAAAATTCAGGGAACTTGTATATGGCTTAATCAGTGTATACAGGCTTAAGGTGGAAATCAGCACCGCCATGCCTCCTTTTGCTCTTTCCCTGGGTGAGGGGTCAGCTAGTGTAATAAGGGAAGTATAACCATCCACTTAGAAATAGTCCTTGTGCCATGTCTCTTATAGACAAATTACATCTGAGATTTTTAAGAAAGCAAGACATTCATTATTCTCTATCTTGTTCTTTCTACCAGCAATATTCCATGACAAAAAGAAAGTTCTTACTCTGCAAAATTTAATACAAATTGTCCGATGCTGTGGGGGGGTCCTACTGTGTAGACAAGAGCCACATCCTCCAGAGTGCTTCCTGCTGGGGCGGTTAGCAAATTCGTATTAATGGTAGTTTGAAGGTTTAAACGTCAATCTAACTCCTCACAGCCACTAAGGAGGGCATATCTGTTTGGACACTCCCATGAAATGTTCTGAGCTTGGCTGTTGATAACAGGTTGTGGGCAAATAAGTGCTGCTCCGCCCGGTCTCATGTTTGGTTTGTAAAAGAAAACTAAAGGTACAGCAGAAATGTCTTCTCCTTTAGCCATAAACTTAATTTGTTCTCTATGATAAAGGTCAGTCAGAAGTGTTTTAACCAGTGATCAATGTCAGAAATTTAGCACACTAAAGTCTCCAATATCCTGTTTCCTGGAGTGCCCAACCCATACCACTCGTCAGACTATGATAATATCTTGACTTAGCACATTTTATGAACATATGCCGTGTGACATCCAGTGTGTCACCTTGTTACATAGTTCTACCCATGACTCTGATGTACCTGGCTTCAATGTTGGTACATTTTTCTAAATAAGTACATAAGGTGTGGCCTCTGGGGGCAGATGTAGGGGGGCTTCAGCAAAGGTTAGTCTCTTTATATTTCCCTGACTTCCTGATTCTGCCAGATCCCGTACTTGGGGCTGACAAGCGGGGGAAGGGATGGATGCTGGTAGTACCCTTTTCCGTGATGCCTTATCATTAGCTTCTGATGAGCTCAGTTGGCCCTCCTCTCTTCCTTGTATCGTTGTATCGGTACCACCATAGGCAGAGAACTAGTCGCAACGAACCCGGATGTCGCGCTAACTATCGGAGTGCTAGCCAATGTATTATATTTCCCTAGGGAGTCATTAATTGATTTTTCAATTGCTTTTACACATTCTTTTATCTCCCTTGTTTTGTTTAAGAGTTTTTGCTCAAAATTATCAATCTTATTGTGCAACCTTTTGAACAAAAGCTCTAAACTCTTTGGTGTGTGATAATCCTTGGCATGATCTATACTGTGATACAATGTAACATTTCCATTTTGGTTTGATGTTTTCTTTTCTTTCAGCTTTGCTTGTCTCATAGATCTAGTAATGTGTGCTTTCACTGGCTGCTTACTTGTTAAAACAAGCTCAGGCGGGTCTTCAGAATTTGGTAGCTCTGTTATAACTAAATTATCATTTAATGCTGACGGTGTGGGATTAATGTTGGGATTAGCTTCTGATACTACTACATTGTCTGTGGTGGGCAGAAATAGACCCCGAGTAAATTTGCTAGGCTCAGCAAAATGAACTTCAGCTGAGACCTCTCATAATGCATGTTTTGTGGCTACTGGCTCCGTCCATCATCTCTTTGTGTTTGCTTTGTTCGCCCCTAAGCTGGCAGGGTATGCCCAGACGTGGGTCCCTTGCTCACTTTGCCACTGGATTCAAGCTAGCCTGGCTGAAGAGGGGTGTTACCCCGAAACCGGTCCCAGGATGCTTGTTTCCGGTTCAGGGAAGACCTGGCTTGGCAGTTCGGGCTGGACTGTTCCCATGAGGCACAGGGTCAAGACTGATTTGCATATAGCTGGGTCTGAACTGAGGTGGTGAAGTGAGCTAAAGAACTATGATGGATTCAAATCAGATCTGTGACTGGGGGTGAGTGTTTGAAAAGTTTCAGCACTACGTCCATCATCTCTTTGTGTTTGCTTTGTTCGCCCTAAGTTGGCAAGGTATGCCCAGACGTGAGTCCCTTGCTCACTTTGCCACTAGATTCAAGCTAGCCTGGCGGAAGAGGGGTGTTACCTCGAAACCAGTCCCAGGATGCTTGTTTCTGATTCAGGGAAGACCTGGCTTGGCAGTTCAGGCTGGACTGTTCCCATGAGGCACAGGGTCAAGATTGATTTGCATATAGCTGGGTCTGAACTGAGGTGGCGAAGTGCGATAAAGAACGATGATAGATTCAACCCAGATCTGTGACTGTGGGTGAGTGGTTGAAAAGTTTCAGCACTCCGTCCATCATCTCTTTGTGTTTGCTTTGTTCGACCTAAGTTGGCAGGGTATGCCCAGACGTGGGTCCCCTGCTCACTTTGCCACTGGATTCAAGCTAGCCTGGCTGAAGAGGGGTGTTACCCTGAAACCAGTCTCAGGATGCTTGTTTCTGGTTCAGGGAAGACCTGGCTTGGCAGTTCGGGCTGGACTGTTCCAATGAGGCAGGTGGCGAAGTGAGCTAAAGAACGATGATGGATTCAACCCAGATCTGTGACTGGGGGTGAGTGTTTGAAAAGTTTCAGCACTCCTTCCATCATCTCTTTGTGTTTGCTTAGACTCAACATTAACAATTTCATCATTCAATCTGCCCATGGCATCTGTAAGGTAGTTAGTAATCACGTTAGACATTTTAGTAGTCTTAGCATTATTTCCTGTAAGTTTGTGGGGGGGTTTTCCCCCATAATCACACCAAATTATGCCCCAAAAAGTGTTTCTCAAAAAATGGGGATGGAAGATAGTCTCACTGTACTCTTAAAAAACAGGTAACCAGACAAATGACCAAAGCCCAGGACCAGGAACTATGAGGGGAGACAAACCTGGCCTTGCACTGCAGAACAAAATGTTGTAGGATGCTTATAGTGCTATGACGGTGTTTGCGATAACATGGTGGAAGGCAACCAATTCCTCATTCCTACAGTACAAAACTGTGGATTGGATTTTACCCCCTCACCCCCCTCAATGCAAGCAGAACCCAGCAGCAGGGGCACACACCGCGTTCCACCGAGCTCGAGGTAAAGGCACCACAGTTTCTCGATAACCAAAGGCACAAGCAGAAGTACAACACAGTTTTTCAACACACTCAGCAAGCGTCCACTTACCTTCGCTCCTTGGTCTTAGGCCCGCCGCCTCCACCACTCGTAAGAAAATGTGATTGTAGATTGTAAGTTGTGGGGTATATTTGTCTTTTAATGTGGCAGGTAGGTGATAACTGACTCTCTTCTCGTCACCCCTATCGCAAATGCCGCATCAGCACTTACGGCTCACAGGTCTGATGCACCTGAGCACATCCAGCCGCCTCGCCCTGCCTTACACCTAAGTCCACCCACCTCCGTGAGCAGACCGGGCACAATGATGGTGTGGCGGACACAACAACGGTAGTGCAGCAGCCAAAGCCGTCCACGGACTGTGAGAAACAGGGGCTGAGGATTAAGGCTGTGTCACAGGAAGAGGAAGAGACAAATTCATTTGAGGTTCAGACGAGTTAAAATGCCAGTTCAAAAACCGGCAGCCTCAGTGAGATAGCAGCTGTTGTCCTCCTTCTTCCTTGGATTGCTCTCTCTCCCAGCTCTCCGTTTTCTGCATGTAATGCGTGTAGGCGGGCACGAGAACGTCAACTGGGGTAGGGGTAATTGAGAGACTAGATGGCATCTTTGCAACATGAGTGGTTCCTGCCATTTTGAAGTCCGATAATGGCCCACCATTCAACAGTTGAGAATTCAGAGATTTTCTGGTGCATCTGAATATAACTGGAATACAATGAGAGGGGCCCCACAAAACCCAACCGGGACAGGGCACCATGTCTGACAATGTCAAAAATATAATTCCCTTTGGGTATATGGACTAACAAACATTCCTCATCTATTCACATCCATCCAACCATAAACCACAGGTGCAGTAATTCACAGGATATCGGAACACTTATAAAAACACTTTTATCAAAATGGATTCTTCTTCACAAATACATAAAATTAACACTTTTTTTAAAAACATGAATTATGCGAAAGATTCTAGTACCAAAAAAGCAGAAAGGACTTCTCAGAGAAAATCACATTTGTCATCAGTGCATTAATTTGTAAAAATACATAAACTCCACATTGTGCAAACCATCACTTATTTGTCAAAATGTAGTTCTGTGCAATACAAATTTAATGACAAAGCAAGGCGTTGACGCGTTTTGTTGGGTTTAAAATCAATGGGACCACATTCTTCAGGACAAACATATATTTCTTCTCCTCTCCTATATTTATTCGCGCAACCGGTAAATACTCGATGAGGTGCCAGATTCCAAAAGGCGTGAATTGGCCGCAAAGTCACATGCGACCTGTTTCATCAGGTTCTAAAGGATAGTATTTATTCCGTCCAAAGCGATATGCCTGAGTGGGTAAACAGCGTTTCCCACGCATGCGAGACAACGCATGCCATTACAACGCGGTCGTTACAACGACCGCGTTGTTACATCGCATACCTTTACAACGCAAGTCGGAACAACAACTTGCGTTAGGGGGCAGAAGGTGTTGGATATAAAATCCAACACCTTCCCGACTGTTGCACAGACTGGAGTTGGAATAGTAAATTATACTATTCCAACATCCAGCGCCCCCTACAGCAAGTCGTTGTTCCGACTTGCGTTGTAAAGGTATGCGATGTAATAACGCGGTCGTAGTAACGACCGCGTTGTAATGGCATGCATTGTAAACACATGTGAACTAACGTGCCATATTCTCCTGAGTGCCAAATGTCACCAGTCCCTTATTCTTCTGTTCTCGGTTGTCTCATGTTTATTGTGCAAAGCCTGCTGCTTTAATATAAAATCTGCATGGGTTTGTAAAGGGAGTTACAGCTACTTCCCTCAGCTGTATTAATCTCGAACAGAGCTAGTGACCGGTAATCATTCCGAATGGCCCTCAACTTCTGGGTCCACGCATGTGTGCGCTTCTCTGTTTCTGCCAAATATGCATCTGAATATAATGCATTAAACGAGTACACCTTTGTGGCCACAGGCCAAGGGACTCGTTGAACGTTTTATGAGTACGTTAAAGTAAGCAGTAAAGTGTGCAACTCTTGAGAAGCTCAATATAATAACTGTGTTTAATTCTACCCTATGAGCATATCATTCAACACCTCACTCGACCACAGTTAAAAGTCCTGCAACATTGATGTTCGGGAGAGCAATGACCACCAAGCTACCTCAATGGACCAACAAGAGAGAGAGAAGCGAGAACACAACTCGTGCAATGGACTTGGTTAACAAATGGAAAATGAAAGCCTATGCGGACAAGAGGCGATATGCAAAGAATTTCACTGTTGGAAAAGGTCACTTTTGCAGAGTTAATCCAAACCTTTTGCCTTCCTCCTCCTCTTTTTCTGACCCTCTTTTTGTTAACTTTAGGACTCTGAGCACTTTACCACTGCTGACCAGTGCTAACGTGCATGTGCTCTCTCACCTAAAAATGTGTGTAATTGGTATACACATGATTGATATATTTAATTTACCTGTAAGTCCCTTGTAAAGTGGTACACCATGTACCCAGGGCTTGTAAGTTAAATGCTACTAGTAGGCCTGCAGCACTGATTGTGCCACCCACAGAAGTAGCATTTCAAATCTGCCTCAGGCCTGCCCTTGCAGGGTTTGTGTGGGTAGTTTACCGCTATTCCAACCTGGCATTTAAAACTGCTTGCCAAGTCTTATACTCCCCTTTTATTACATATACGTCACCCCTAAGGTAGGCCCTAGGTAGCCCCAAGGACTTTTGGTGCTATATAAGTCAAAGGTAGGACATGTACTTTAATGTTTTGCATGTCCTGATAGTGACAGCCTACTACATTTTTCACTACTGTGAGGCCTACCCGTTTCATAGGTTAGCATTGGGAATTCCATTAACCCTTTTTACATGGTAATTCCTGAACACAGAGTTGTAGCTTTTTTATGTTTTATATCTTTGGATAGGTAATGACAAATCCTCCTTACTGGTGAAGTTGAATTTAACATTACTGTTTTAGAAATGCCACTTCCAGAAAGTGGACATTTCTCTGTGCTTATAACTCAGCCTGTCTCCAATACACATCTGGGATGGGCTGGGTGACAGCTTAATTTGTACATTCCCTCTCGACAGCCACAACACAGGACACTCAACTGCATCTGCATTCATCTGCTTGCTGATGGGTCTTCGTGAGCAGAGAGGAATGGGAGGGTCTGAAACTTATACTTCAATAGATATTGTCCTGTCCACACACAAAGGATTGATTACCCCCTACAGGTAGCCTGGCAGGCAGGACTGGGTTTAAAGGGCTCCTTGTGCACTTCAGACCGCTCCTTTGAAGTCACCCCCTTCATCAAAGGCACTTTTGGGTATATGTACTGGCTCTCTGACCCCTTCAAATCAGACACTACTGGACTTGTAACTAAGCTCTACCAGAAAGAGCTGTCCTGCTAAAAGGCCCCAACTGGACTGCTGATCTGGAAGGCCTGCTTTTCTGTTTGTTGCCCTGCTACTTGCTGCCTCTCTGACTTTGTGAAGGAGAGCTGGACTCTGCCTTTTTGCCTTTTTTACAAGTGATCTCCCAGGGCTTGCTGGCTTGCCTTCTGTTACCTGAGACTCAGGGATATCAAAGTCTCAAACCCTGCTTCTGTGCCTTGCTTACTGAAAATGGCCAAGGTACTTGCACAGCTAATTCGGCACATCTGCTGTCTGTGTCAAGCAGCACCTACGCATCAACCCTGGTGCGGGAGTAGAATTGGCGCTTTGCATCGGAACCTGTGCTTTGCCTCCCGAGATCGACGCTTCGTACAGCACATCACTGCCGCTGCAGCTTGGTGAGATCAACGCATCCCCTCAACTGCGTGGCAGAAATCGGTGCATTGCTCAATGCCTCTTGACTCAGGTACTCGTCCAAAAGAACTGATGCATCGCCATCAACGCGTGGGGAAGATCGACACATTGCCTTCATTGCGTGGAGAAAATTTAAGCATCTCGTTGTTTGCAACCAGGAAAGGTACTTTGTTCACCGGGGCCTGCAGGGCCGGCCTGTACTCCATCGTGGTTGGCCCGAACTTTGACTCTGTCCCGTTCCAGCACGGCCAAAGTAACCCCCTATAGTGCTATTTGCTTCTAAGCGCTTTACTGCATTTACTCCTTTAAAATTCAATAGCTCAAGTTCTTTAGATTGGATTTTTGTCATTTTAGTCTTGTTTTATTTATAATAAGCTATTTTTATAAACCTGCGAGGAGCCTTTTTGTGGTGTATTCATTGTGTTACACTGTGTGTGTGTGTGTGTGTGTGTGTTGCACATGTACTTTACACATTGCCCCTTTAGATAAGACTGTCTGCTCTGTGCCAAGCTACCAGAAGGTGAGCACAGGCTATCATTTAATGTTCACCAGCTTACCCTGACTACGGTGAGGATTCCTTGCAGGCCAGGGTGCATACCTCAGTCAACCAAGTGGTGTCTTACAAGGGACACATGGTGACTGATCAGCTCTCTGGGAAATCTGTTATCAGAGATTTTTCTCACTTTTGGCAATTGATTCGTCGGTCCTCAAATCTAGATGGGAAAAGAAAGACTGAACCTGAGACCCTAGTAACTGCTGTTACTGCTTCACCATCTTTGTAAATCTCTGACAGTGGAGTTGACAGCTCCCAGCTTCCAGTAACCAGATCAGGTTGAATAATTAAAGCGCCAAGAATGTTGATTGAAGATATGTAATTGTACATATATATATATTTTTATATATAAATATATATATTTATATATAGATATATACAGATTTCGTAAAAAATGAAATTTTTTATTTAACAGAGGGGGATATGTGGTGTTTTGCGAGTCTTTATGACGGAACCCGTTTTGGCTCCTATTGGACTCCATAGAGCTGTGACATAAGTTTTAAGGCAGAATGCAATGGAAGCTTGCTTTAGAATGTTGAGTGCGGAAATACACACAGACTAAGATATGTAATACTAAACTGTGTGTGGTGTAGTCATTGGCGGGTACCCAGGCTGGGGAAGACACTACAATCATTATGTGAGAAATAATGTATACTAAACACACGGCAATCTTTTGACAATGATAAAGGCACACAGAATATGACTAAACTGTAAGAGATGAAGCAGATGTTTATACAGTGTAGATAGTGATACAATGTTCTTAGGTAAGTGCAAGTAGGGTCATTAATAAAACTAGACAAAAAGCAACCACGGTAAGTCTGTATTCGATACTATGTGCCCTTGGCGAAACACATACATCACTGCCTATCGAGAAGAAAAAAGCACTACTATATAAGGTAATGATACCAAGATTTTATAGAATGAAAAATACTAGCGATTCACATCTGGCATGAGGTGAAAATGTGGACTTTTAGGGTTCCTTTCTTTTCTGAATATGCTCACTTAATCACTTAGGGTCATATGTACGAGCATATTTTCCCATAGACACAGAATGGGTAAAACCTTTTATACATCTGGCCCTTAATCTCATTTTTGTTTTTCAAAATGTCAGTGTGCCTTTTGTCTGAGAAACTACCTGTAAACATTTTTGGGAATAGAACCAAAATATTCAAAGTATGTCTGGTCTTTCTGCAAATGTGGATAACCACCTAGTAGAAACAATTTTCTACCTAAATAAGTTAAATTCTCTTTGAAACCTCTCATATTGTGAATCAGGATGTTTCATTTAGAAATGGATGTACTAGTAAAATCATTGTTAACTGGGGTCAGTTTTATTTGCCTTCTTTTTTCCGTTGTTCTCTTTACTGTTAATATAAATGAAGCGTAACATTGAAAAGGTAATCAATCTATTATAGAAAATGATGGATTAGATGGAATTGGCAGTATGTGTGTTGGGGCCCGATTTACCATTTTCTCATGCAGCACAGTGCAACAGCCGCAAATGCTGCACTGCATTGCGTGAGAAGGAGAGAGCAGGAGAGGGTCATATTTACAGAAATATGGCACTTTCCTCCCCTCTCCCTAACGTTGGCACAGAAATGTGAGGTTGTGTGCCACATGCTTTTGCACCATAGTGCAAGGGTGTCTCCATGAGTCTAGCACAGGTTTTGTACTGCAAGGATACCATTTCAGTACAAAATACTATGCTTAGACACTTCATAGCGCCTAACTGAAATGGTCGCTATTTTCTGACCCTAAACCTTGTCTACTTTTTTAAATAAATATGGTTTAGCATCAGAATCCTTGGGTGGTTGCATGGGAACGCCCATGCACCACCCATGGTATGCGCCCTTGGCGCTAAGTAATGCAAAGCAGCATTATGCGCTGCTTTTCATTACTTTCAAGTGATTTTCTAGCGTAAAACTGGTTTTACGCTGGAAAGTAAACATGTAAAAAAAGATTTAGCTTAGAACACGTCATTAAATGTTAGTAAATAGACCCATTGGTGTCTACTTGTATGTGTGGGTAGGCGAGTCTGGGTTTGAATATTTTTTCGTCTTTAAAACTAGTAGTAAGCATCATTCAGAAAAAAAGAAAAAGAGAAAAAAGACCATAACCAAAAAATAAAAAATAAAAAAATCTCTACACAGTGCAATTTACACCAGTATAGGCAATAAAAGATAAACAGTGCGAGCACAAGAATGTAATATTACGATTGTATATATCCACTTTCCTGCTCTAAACATGCTAAATGTATCATGTCTCATTATTTGAATTGGTCCCTCCTTTCAGTTGAGCAGGTAGACCACTGCAGGTATTGACCTGTGTCCCTGGGGAAGTTGCACATTAGTCAGCATTTTACTGTCTTAACCCATTTCCCCCAGAAATGTTATAGAGCACACAGAAAGATAAGCATGGGCTCTAATATTGGAGTAGAATACGTGCTTTCCCTTAATCGCAAGCAACCCAGACTTAAAACCTTTAAAACTCTCAGATTTTTAAGGGCTATATGAGGGCTATACCAGTTCTTAAAGGTCCTGAACCCAAATAAGAGTCCCGAGCCACAGGTGAGGGAGTATAACAAGGGGGAGACTTTAACAACAGGCATAGCCTGAGGTATAACGGTATTAGCACATTCCACCCAGTAAGGGTAGAATGTTCTAATTTAAAAAGGGAAAAACATGAAGACAAACATGGGAATACTGGAGCTACGGGCTTATACCAGAAAATTATAAGCCCAGAGCTACTGCAGTGTGTTCAGTGCTGCTCCCAACATTCCAGGGTTCTAATAGTCAACAAGAAAGGCACTCCAGATGTCATTGATGAGCTGGAGTTGGTCATTCAGCTTTTAGATAAATCATTCACACCTTGCCATTGACAACAGAGCATATGGAGCCAGGACACCTCCGGGTAATCGCTGCGCTATATAAGTTCCCATAACATAACATAACATATGTGGGTAGTACACACATTTTGGCTATTGTTAGGGTACAGTCCAGCGATATTTCCCTATGGTTGGTAAGCCCTATGATGTCTTGGGTATCTTGTAAAATTTGCAAAATTTGGAAAACAGATAGATGTCTATTTCTCCTTTACCCTTCAACGTTTGCAATGCAGAGTCCCAAAAAGAGTGCAGTGTGTGGCATGACTAGAAGATATGTAGAATATCGTGACCTGAGATGTCATCAGTGATGTCACTGACCATGTCATGAGTGATGTAATATGTGAGGTCATAAGCAGTGCATTGCGGGGATGTGAGTTATAGTTAGCTCAGCTAACTATAACTGCTGAATTTCTCTCGTTTTGTACGAGTGAAATGTCAGCCTAACTATAACGTCCTTGTAACCTTTGGTTTTTTCAGTGAATTTCTAAGGTTTTTTTAATTTCTGATTTTTAATTGTAACGTCAAAATTTTCTAAGATTTTCGTATTTTCTTTCTAGAATTGGATATTGTATATTATATTTATATTATATACCACACATTTTGTATTTGGTATGTGTTTATTAGGAAGTACATTAACCCCTTCGGTGCTCATGACAGCCGGGAGCCGTCATGAGACACAGTGGGCGTGTGCTCATGATGGCTCCCGGCCGTCATGACACCCACCCACGGGGGAAGCGCTGGCGCTTCCCCCCGCGGGCCGCCATTATCCTGCCCCCACCCACAATGGAAGGGGAAGACCTTCCGCATCACCCCCCCGCCCCCCCACCGGATCATGTAATGACGCGCGCTGACATCATTACATGAAACCGGACGCGCTGGAAGCCATTTGCTTCCAGCGCGTCCAGCAGGTAAGAGGCGATTTTGGCCTCGGGGAGGGTGGGGGGACATTTTAGAAAGGCATCGGAGGAAAGGAAAGTGTTTTCCTTTCCTCCGATGTCTTTTTCAAGCATTCCTGCTGCACGATCGTGCATTGGGCACGATTGTGCAGCAGGAATGCTTTTTTTTTTTAAAGGGCATTTTATGTCGGGGAGCGGCCCCTTGGGCAAGGGTCGCTCCCCTTGGGGGTGCATATTTTTGTTGATGGGTCTGCCCCTCTTTGGGGGGGGGCAGATCTAATAAATTAAGGTACATTTTAATAGTTTGTAACCACTAGGCCACCAGGGATCTTTTTTTTATTTTATTTTGAAAGTGCTTTTTGTGTTGGGGAGCGGCCCCTTGGGCAAGGGTCGCTCCCCTTGGGGGTGCAAATTTCGTGGATGGGTCTGCCCCCCTTGGGGGGGCAGATCTATAATTTATGACCAATTAAATGGCATATTGTGACCACTAGGCCACCAGGGATTTTATTTTTTTTATTTACAATGTGCCTTTTGTGTTGGGGAGCGGCCCCTTGGGCAAGGGTCGCTCCCCTTGGGGGTGAACATTTTGTGGCTGGGTCTTCCCCCTTGGGGGGGGGAATCTATAAATAAAAAGGGTCGCTCCCCTTGGGGGATAATTTTTTTAGTAGTGGTCTGCCCCCCTTGTGGGGGCAGATTGAATTAATAAAAAAGTCACTGTAAGCTCACTAGGCCACCAGGGATTTATATTTTTTTATAAATATGTTTTTGGGGAGCGGCCCCTTAGGCAAGGGCTGCTCCCCTTTGGGAATCTTTTATTGTGGCCGTTTCTGCCCCCCTTGGGGGCAGATCGGCCTTGTTATTCTAGGCCCGTCTGCCCCCAAGGGGGGCAGAAGCCATTAGACACCAGGGATTGTTTGTTTGTGTTGTTGGGGAGCGGCCCCTTGGGCAAGGGTCACTCCCCTTGGGGGATCATTAATTTTGGCCGTTTCTGCCCCCCTTGGGGGCAGATCGGCCTTGTTATTCTAGGCCCATCTGCCCCCAAGAGGGGCAGAAGCCATTAGACACCAGGGAATGTTTGAGTTGTTTGGGAGCGGCCCCTTGGGCAAGGGTCGCTCCGCTTTATGGGGTATTTATTGTGGTCGTTTCTGTCCCCTTTGGGGGCAGATTGGTCATATGTTTTTAGGCCCATCTGTCCCCTAGGGGGGCAGGAGCCACTAGACACCAGGGCTTTTTAATAGTGTTGGGTAGTGACCCCTTGGGCAAGGGTCGCTCCCCCTTTATGAGGGTGAATTTGTTGGCTGTTTCTGCTCCCTCTGGGGCCCCTCTGGGGCAGATAGGCCTCATGCTTTTAGGCCCACCTACCACCTTTGCTTGGCTGGTGGATAGTGCATTATTTGCATATGTGATTGTAATGTGTTTTTTCTCCTTTTTATTCTAGTGGAAAGCTTTTGATTCTTGTTTGCGGTTTCGGCAGTGGTTGATCTGCAGTTTTGCGTAGTTGCATTTATTTGGTAAGAAAATTGTTTTTGTTGTGTTTACTCAAATTGAGTATTAATGTCATGCATGAATGAATTTTTTGTAAGTGGTGTCATATTAGCAGCATATTTAGTTAGTGTTTTGTGCATGAAAATCTTTGCGATGTGTTTTGCGTTGTCTTATGTGTAATTTTCTTGTTTTTGTTTTTCTTTTTTAGTGGGATACTGTTGGTCCTTACTGTGTCTGTGTAGAGTAGGTGGTGGTGAGTCTAGCTGCTTCTGGCAAGTGAGTGGTATTGTGTCGGAGTATATAGGTCTTTGTGCTAAAGCTACTTTTTGTTTATTTCTGTTTTTTACAAAGGGTTTGTTGTTGTTGACTTGTTTGACAAGTTACCTTTATTAGTAAGCATTATGGCTAGCCGTAGAATGACTGCTCAGCAGGTGGTTGGTATGCTTCTTGAATCTTCCTCTGAGCAGGATTATGAGACTGACAGTGCGTCTGAGGGAGAGGAGGGAGGGGAAGATTCAGGCAGTGAGTTTTCTCTCCACATGGAATCATCGGATGATGAAGGTACTCTCAGTGCGGATGAAGCTACTCTCGGTGTGGATGAATCTACTCTCAGTGCGGATGAAGTGCCTGTTTTAGAGGAGGACACTGCTATGCCGATGGTGCAAGAGGCATCTGGATTGCAGCCTGAGGCTGCTAGGCTTCCTACTGGAAGTGCTGGACTCTGGGTTGATCCAAACATGGTGCAGCCGGTGTTGCCTGCCTTTAGTGGTGATGCAGGGTGTAGAGTGGATTGTGAACATTTTTTGCCTATACAGTTTTTTCAGTTGTTTATGGATGATGTATTTTTGGGTGAGATTGTTGAGCAGACTAATTTGTATGCTGAACAGTTTTCGAGGGACAACAGTGCCAGACTTAGGCCCCACTCTAGAGCTACCCGGTGGACTCCCACAAATCTGGAAGAGATGAAGAAGTTTTTGGGTTTGACTTTATTGATGGGTTTGATAAGGAAGCCGTCCATGGCTTCATATTGGTCTACCAGTCCCTTGATGGCAACGGCCTTATTTCCTGCAATTATGACTCGTGATCGGTATTTACTTTTGCTTCGGATGCTGCATTTTGTTGATAATGCTTTGGCGTTGCCACGAGATCACCCTGACTGTGACCGTCTTTTTAAGATTCGGCCTGTTCTTGATCACTTTGTAGATCGATTTTCAGAGATCTATACTCCAGGGAAAGAAATATCTATTGATGAGTCTTTGGTCCTGTTCAAGGGCCGTTTGGTTTTTAGGCAGTACATTCCTAGCAAGAGGGCACATTATGGAATTAAGCTGTATATGTTGTCTGAGAGTAGGACAGGATATGTTTTTAATTTCCGTGTGTACACTGGTAGGGATTCCACTATTGACCCCCTGGTTGTCCGTCCACTTTTGGAGTTTCAGAGAAAATTGTGTGGGATCTTGCTAGAGGACTGTTTAACAGAGGCCACCATTTGTACCTTGATAACTTCTACACTGCTGTGCAATTGTTTAAGGAATTGTTCAAAGTGGACACTTTTGCTTGTGGCACAATCTGCTCTAACCGTAAAGGTTATCCAAAAGAGCTTGTTTGCAAAAACTTCAGAGGGGACAGTGCAGTTCCTTGCGTAGTGATGAACTACTAGCTGTGAAATTTGTGGACAGGAGGGATGTGTACATGCTGACTACCATCCATGATGAGAGTACTTCAGCTGTGGCTGTTTGGGGTCAGATTGCTGAAGTGCACAAACCTGTGTGCATTTTAGACTACAATAAGCACATGGGTGGTGTTGATAGAGTAGCTCAGAGGTTGGAACCTTACACTGCTATTTGTAAGGCTTACATTTGGTATAAGAAGTTGGCCATCCATCTCTTCAATTTAGCAACTTTCAATGCTTTTGTTGTGTTCAAGGAGTGCTCTCCTGCGTCAAAGATGACTTTTGTTCAGTTTCAGGAGTCTGTGATAGGCAGCCTTGTTGATGTGGAACAGGCAAGTGTTCCTAGAGTTGGAGTGGTGGAGGATGTGGCTAGATTGAAAGATCGCCACTTTCCTGATTTAATTCCTCCCACCCCCAAAAAAACCAATCCCTGTAAGAGATGTAGAGTCTGCTTGCGAAGAGGTGTGCGGAAGGAGAGTCGTATGCACTGTGCCGATTGTCCTTCTAATCCTGGGCTGTGTGTGCCCACATGTTTCAGATTGTATCACACTCAAAAGAATTTTTGGGAGCAACCATGAGTCTAATAGTGTACTGCCTGGTCTGTATGGTTTTATATAGTTGTTCAGTTTAACGTTTGGCAATAGAATGATGTCTTTAGTTACTGCTGTTGTTTTTGTAGTTATAGTTTTGTATTTAATTGCAATTTGTTTGTGTTTTCTTTCTTGTTTAAAAAAATTTATGACGGTGTGCGTGGACTGGCGCTTGGCTGGCGGTGTGCGTGGACTGGAGCTTGGCTGGCGGTGTGCGTGGACTGGCGGTGAGTGGACTGGAGCTTGGCTGGCGGTGAGTGGACTGGCGCTTGGCTGGCGGTGTACGTGGATTGGCACTTGGCTGGCGGTGTTTGTGGATTGGCGCTTGGCTGACGGTGTGCGTGGATTGGCGCTTGGCTGGCGGTGTGCGTGGATTGGTGCTTGGCTGGCAGTGTGCGTGGACTGGTGCTTGGCTGGCGGTGTGCGTGGACGGGCGCTTGGCTGGCGGTGTGTGAGTAGTGACTTGCTGCTGGTCACTACACACACTGCTAGCTAAATGCCACTCCACGCAATCCGTGAGCTGGTGTGGTTGCTGTGTCAGGAATGTGGGCGTGTGAAAGTGATGGGCCCTTGAATGGTGCTGTCTGCTGGTGTGAGTGTTGTAATGTGCTGGGCCCGCGGCTGGCGGTGTGAATGGTTTTGTATGTGTCACACGTATGAAAGGTGTATGAATGGCCTGTAAAGCAGTTGGTGCCTTGTCGTGGCTTTACAGCTCACAAGCTGTGAGTCAATGGTTCAGTTTCTCGTCCTTTCAATTATTAACAGTGCATTTCATTTTTGTGAAATCTCTGGTTAATACAACTGTATATACTGAACCATCACTCACCCTCGTGCCAAATCCAACCAGTATGTCTGTGCGCTTGAAGAATATGTTGTTTTGCATAAATATTTGTCTTTTCTGTCTTTCTCAAGCAGGGTGTACCTTGTCCCTTTTTTGTGAGTGTTATAATGTGTTGGTTTCGTGCCTGGTGGTGTGAATGGTCTTGTGTGTATCATGTATGAAAGGTGTGTGAATGGCCTGTAAAGCGGTTGGTGCCTTGCCGTGGCTTTACAGCTCACGAGCTGCGAGTCACTGGTTCAGTTTTTTGTCCTTTTAATTATTGACAGTGAATTTCATTTTTGTGAAATCTCTTGTTAATAAAAATTTATATACTGAACCATCACTCGCCCTCGTGCAAAATTCAACCAGTATGTGTGTGTGCTTGAGGAATAGATGGCTGTGCAGTAATCTTTGTCCTTTTAGTCTCTCTGCCAAGGTGTACATTCCATCTAAGAATAACTAAGCAACTGTAGATATTGTTGTAAACTAAACACCCATGGGAGTCCATGGTGATGTCTCTTTTGTGGATACCAACACGTTATCTTACCCACAATGTGCTGCAAACGTCAAAATGTCGGTCACATTTTCCTAACATTATTGTGCCAAAATTTTCACGCTACGGAAAGAAACAACAAATTTCCTACCCCCGCCTTTCTCCAAGTATCCCAATAGAAATGGTACCTCACTCGCGTGGGAGGCCCAAGTACCCGCGACAGGCAAGGGCCCAAAACGTAGTGAGGCGACAACAAATTTGCCTATCACAAAACAACCTGGTTTTGCAAGGGGGGTCACCTGGGTTTTTGGCCCCGTGCTCGGCGGCCAGCTAGGGAAACTTACCAAACCCACACATTTCTGAAAACTAGACACCCGGGGGATTTCAGGGAGGTGTGGCTTGCATGGATCCCCCAACGTTTTCTTACCCAGAATCCCCTGCAAACCTCAAATTTAGCTGAAAAAAATCACTTTTTCCACACTTTCGTGTGGGAAAGTTGTGGCATCACCGGGCTGACACAAATTTCCTATCACCCAGTGTTCCTCCGGGTCTCCCGATAAAAATGGTGCCTCACTCGTGTGGGAGGCCCAAGTACCTGCAACAGGCAAGGGCCCAAAACATATTGAGGTAACATCAAATTTGCCTATCTCAAAACGACCTGGTTTTGCAAGGGGGGTCACCTGGGTTTTTGGCCCCGTGCTCGGCGGCCATCTAGGGAAACCTACCAAACCCATACATTTTTGGAAACTAGACACCCGGGGGAGTCCAGCGAGGTATGGCTTGTGTGGGTCCCCCAACATTCTCCTACCCAGAATCCCCTGCAAACCTCAGATTTTGCTGAAAAAAAATCACTTTTTTCTCAAATTTCTGTGTGGGAAAGTTCTGGAATCTGCATGGATCCACAAATTTCCTCCCACCCAGCGTTCCCCAGGTCTCCCGATAAAATGGTACCTCACTCGCGTGGGTGGGTGAAGGACCCGCGACAGGCAAGGGCCCAAAACCTATTGAGGCGACATCAAAATTACCTATCACAAACCAACCTGGTTTTGCAAGGGGGTTCCATGAGTTTTGGCCCTGGGCTCGGCGGCCATCTAAGGAAACCTACCAAACCCACACATTTTGGGAAACTAGACACCCGGAGGAGTCCAGCGAGGTATGGCTTGCGTGGGTCCCCCAACATTCTCCTACCCAGAATCCCCTGCAAACCTCAAATTTTGCTGAAAAAAATCTTTTTTCTCAACTTTTTGTGTGGGAAAGTTCTGGAATCTGCGTGGATCCACAAATTTCCTCCCACCCAGCGTTCCCCCAGGTCTCCCGATAAAAATGGTACCTCACTCGCGTGGGTGGGTGAAGGACCCGCGACAGGCAAGGGCCCAAAACCTATTGAGGCGACATCAAAATTACCTATCACAAACCAACCTGGTTTTGCAAGGGAGTTCCATGAGTTTTGGCCCTGGGCTCGGCGGCCATCTAGGGAAACCTACCAAACCCACACATTTCTGAAACTAGACACCCGGGGGAGTCCAGCGAGGTATGGCTTGCATGGGTCCTCCAACATTCTCCTACCCAGAATCCCCTGCAAACCTCAAATTTTGCTGAAGAAATCACTTTTTTCTCAACTTTCTGTGTGGGAAAGTTCTGGAATCTGCGTGGATCCACAAATTTCCTCCCACCCAGCGTTCCCCCAGGTCTCCCAATAAAAATGGTACCTCACTTCTGTGGGTAGGCATAGGCAACAGGAAATGGCCCAAATCGTACTTTGGAGACTTCAAAATTACCTATAAGAAAACTACCTGATTTTGGGGGAGGGGCACCTGAGATTTTGGCCCCGGGATCGGCGGCCATCTTGGGAAAGTACCAAACCCAAACATATCTGAAAACTAGACACCCGGAGGAGTCCAATGAGGTATGGCTTGCGTGGATCCCCCAATGTTTTCCTACCCAGAATGCCAGGCAAACCTCAAATTTAGCTGAAAAAAACACATTTTCCACATATTTTTGTATGGAATCACCGTGCCGGCACAAATGTCCTACCCCACAGCGTTCTCCTTAGTGTCCCGAGTAACATGATACCTCACTTGTGTGGCTGTCCAATGCAGAATTGGCTAAAAACTTATTTTTTTAAAAATGTAGCGCTTAGAATTCTCGGTGCCATACCCTTATTCCCTATGTTTCGGGCTCTTACCAGTCACAGGCCCTTGCCCCACCCACACAAGTGAGGTATCATTTTACTCGGGAGACTCAGGGGAACGCTGTGGGGTAGGACATTTGTGCCGGCACGGTGATTCCACACAAAACAATGTGGAAAATGTGGTTTTTTCAGCTAAATTTGAGGTTTGCCTGGCATTCTGGGTAGGAAAACGTTGGGGGATCCACGCAATCCATACCTCATTGGACTCCCCCGGGTGTCTAGTTTTCAGAAATGTTTGGGTTTGGTACTTTCCCAAGATGGCCGCCGAGCCCGGGGCCAAAATCTCAGGTGCCCCCCCCAAAACCAGGTAGTGTTCTTATAGGTAATTTTGAAGTCTCCACAGTACGATTTGGGCCATTTCCTTTTGCAGCCACTATGCCTACCCACACAAGTGAGGTACCATTTTTATCGGGAGACCTGGGGGAACGCTAGGTGGGAGGAAATTTGTGGATCCACGCAGATTCCAGAACTTTCCCACACAGAAATTTGAGAAAAAAAGTGATTTTTTTTCAGCGAAATTTGAGGTTTGCAGGGGATTTTGGGTAGGAGAATGTTGGGGGACCCACGCAAGCCATACCTCGCTGGACTCCCCCGGGTGTCTAGTTTCCAGAAATGTGTGGGTTTGGTAGGTTTCCCTAAGTGGCCGCCGAGCCCAGGGCCAAAAACTCATGGGAACCCCCTTGCAAAACCAGGTTGGTTTGTGATAGGTAATTTTGATGTCGCCTCAATAGGTTTTGGGCCCTTGCCTGTCGCGGGTCCTTGACCCACCCACGCAGGTGAGGTACCATTTTTATCGGGAGACCTGGGGGAACGCCGGGTGGGAGGAAATTTGTGGATCCACGCAGATTCCAGAACTTTCCCACACAGAAATTAGAGAAAAAAGATTTTTTCAGCAAAATTTGAGGTTTGCAGGGGATTCTGGGTAGGAGAATGTTGGGGGACCCACGCAAGCCATACCTCGCTGGACTCCCCTGGTGTCTAGTTTCCAGAAATGTATGGGTTTGGTAGGTTTCCCTAGATGGCTGCCGAGCCCAGGGCCAAAAATTCATGGGACCCCCCTTGCAAAACCAGGTTGGTTTGTGATAGGTAATTTTGATGTCGCCTCAATAGGTTTTGGGCCCTTGCCTGTCGCGGGTCCTTGACCCACCCACGCAAGTGAGGTACCATTTTTATCGGGAGACCTGGGGGAACGCTGGATGGGATAACATTTGTGGATCCACGCAGATTCCAGAACTTTCCACCACAGAAATGTGAGGAAAATGTGTATTTTTGACAATTTTTTAGGTTTGCAAGGGATTCTGGGTAACAGAACCTGGTGGGAGACAGTCAAGTCACCCCATCCTGGATTCCCCTGGGTGTCTAGTTTTCAAAAATGTATAGGTTTGCTAGGTTTCCCTAGGTGCCAGCAGAGCTAGGGTTCAAAAACTACAGATAGGCACTTTGCCAAAAAAGGGTCATTTTTCACTGTGAAATTGTGGTGTGTCCACGTTGCGTTTTGCGCCGTTTCATGTTGCGGGCACTAGGCCTACCCACGCAAGTGAGGTACCATTTTTCTCGGCAGACTTTGGGGAACGCGGGGTGGGTGGAAATTTGTGGATCCACGCAGAATCCAGAACTTTCCACCACAGAAATGTGAGAAAAATGTGGTTTGTTTGACACTTTTTTAGGTTTGCAAGGGATTCTGGGTAACAGAACCTGGTGGGAGACAGTCAAGTCACCCCATCCTGGATTCCCCTGGATGTCTAGTTTTCAAAAAAGTATAGGTTTGCTAGGTTTCCCAAGGTGCCGGCAGAGCTAGGGTTCAAAAACTACAGCTGGGTACTTTGCCAAAAAAGGGTCATTTTTCACTGTGAAATTGTGGTGTCTCCACGTTGCGTTTTGCGCCATTTCCTGTCGCGGGCACTAGGCCTACCCACGCAAGTGAGGTACCATTTTTCTCGGAAGACTTTGGGGAACGCGGGGTGGTGGAAATTTGTGGATCCACGCGGATTCCAAAACTTTCCACCACAGAAATGTGAGGAAAATGTGGTTTTTTTGGACAATTTTTTAGGTTTGCAAGGGATTCTGGGTAACAGAACCTGGTGGGAGACAGTCAAGTCACCCCATCCTGGATTCCCCTGGGTGTCTAGTTTTCAAAAATGAATAGGTTTGCTAGGTTTCCCTAGGTGCCGGCAGAGCTAGGGTTCAAAAACTACAGCTAGGCACTTTGCAAAAAAGGGTCTTTTTCACTGTGAAAATGTGGTGTGTTCACGTTGCGTTTTGAGCCGTTTCCTGTCGTGGGCACTATGCCTACCCACACAAGTGAGGTACCATTTTTATCGGGAGACTTAGGGTAATTCAGATTTGTAAAGCAACTGTTATTACCTATTGACTTTCAATGCATTTCTGCCTTCCAAATGAAAGACAATGTGTAAAAAAGAAGTCATTTTGAAAAATGACCGATAATTCTCATGCTAGTATAAGTATTCCCAAATTCGGAAATGTGCAAATATCTACTGTTTCTAAACTCTATATTTTGTTCCCATTCCAGAAATACATAGGTGTCTTTCATACCGATTTTTCCATGTATACATTTTTCCAGAATAATTGCTATATACCCGGTACATAATAAAAAAACCATTGCAAGTTGCTGCTCAGTTTTTGGCTCTGGGTTCGTCGGGTTCTTGGTGAACCTACAAGTCCTATATATCCCCACAACCAGTAAGGTCCCGCGGATGTAACGGTATATTGCTTTTAAAGAGCTGTCATAATTAGAAGAAGTTACAGGTGAAAACGTTGACACAAAAGGCTGTTTTTTTCAACTAATTTTCAATTTTTCCCATATTTAACTGTTAGTTTCTATAAAGAAACGTTGAAGGATCTACACAAATGACCCCTTGCTGAATTCAGAATTGTGTCTACTTTACGAAAATGTATAGCTTTCCAGGATCCATTATTGCTTTCATACCCATTTCTACCATTAACTGGAAGGAGGTTGAAAGCACAAAAAATAGCAAAAATAGGCTATGTCCCAAAAAAATGCCAAAACTGTGTAAAATATTTTGGTTTTCTGACAAAAGTCTGTCATTCCCTAAAAGCTGGGAAAATGGTGATTTCAGCCCCACAAACCCTTTTTTAATACCATTTGCAGGGAAAAACCCAGACGCTTTCATTTGCAGCACTTTTTTCCCATTTTTCCCAAAAAAAACAAAATTTAGCTGTATTTTGGCTAATTTCTGGGTCCCCTCCAGGGGAATCCACAAACCCTGGGTACCTTTAGAATCCCCATGGTGTTGGAAGAAAAGGTCGCAAATTTGGCGTGGATACCTTATGTGGTCAAAAAGTTACAGGGGCCTAAGCTTGAACTACCCCAAATAGCCCAAAAAAGGCTTAGCACAGGGGGGAAAAGGCCTAGCAGCGAAGGGGTTAATAACTGGTTTTATTTTTAGCAATTTTGCAAGTCAGCACAACATTGTCGCATTTACTGTGGAGAATCTGTCATCAGTAAATGTATTTCACATGCTAAAAAATACACTTAAAGACATTTTTTAAATAAAGTTTAAGTCTAAATATTTAGTAAAATATTGTTTTAACTTTTCTGTCTGTGATCAATTTTAGGAGAAAACCATCTTTACAAAAAAAATTATATTCGTGGCTATCGATGTCATTGCGGAACGTCGGTAGTCATGAAGAGTGTGTGGTTTATACAAAGTGTAAAACATATATTTAAACATATTCTACAGTATATTTAACAGTAGACCTTTATTAGTGTACTTTTCAAACTCATATTTTTGTAGTGAGTTTCCAGAAAAATTGTCTTCAAACACTATTTTCCGTTTTCGCGAAGACAGCGGAAGTCATGATGACGTCGATAATCATGATCGCCTCCGGACACTTCAATAAAATGGAAACAAAAGCAGACATTCAATGACCACCAACACATCCAAAAATAATGTGTAAAAAAAATCCATTCTGAACATTGCACTACACATATTACTATGTTTTTTCAATGCATTTTTAAACTCATATTTTTGTACTAAGTTTCTTTAAAAACCATATTTCAGATCTATTTTCCATTTTCGCGGTTATTCGGGACGTCAAGATGATATTGTTAACCGCGATGATCACACCTTTTCCATAAAGTCTAAAACACATATATCCACACATACTATAGTATTTTACACACTAGGGGTTTCTTACAGTATTTTCTAAAGTCATGTTTTTCTAGAGAGTTTCTATAAATCCCATCTCTAAAACCTATTTTCTGTTTTTGCGGCAACGCCGGAGATTGCAATGACGTCGGTAATCGTGATCTCCCCGGGCAATCGTGAAAATGGAAAAGAAAATCAGACATTCAATGTCCACCAGAGCATTCCCGTTGGTGAGTGCATTTTCGATTACTCGTGAAACCGTTGCGAAATATCCGCAACCAGGGATATCACTATAATTTTTGGCTTAAATTTCGCAAAAACTACTGAATGGATTTACACCAAAGAGGCAAAAGGCACTTCCTTGAACAATCATCGACCTCCCTGCCAACTTTGGTGTAAGTCCGTATAGCAGATCAGGCTGTAGCTGTGGCTAAAGGTTCCGATGGGAATTAACATTACAAACGCACCCTTATTTCGTGCCCCCCATTCTCGGTCCCCACTGCATGGATCACCCCCAAACTTTCCATGACAATCAGAACCTATGTTGACACTTTTGGGAAAATTTCATGAAGATTGGTCAAACGACGCCAAAGTTATAGGCAAGTCAAAAAAGGCTTTTCCTAGTGAAACTTGGTCCTAACTAACTACCTACTGGCAACCTCCAGTAGGTAATATATATATATATGTGCGGTTTAAATCTATTTGTGAAGAAAATGTTATTGTCTGGCTACGTTACATTGATGACCTGTTTGTAGTGTGGAGAGGTACTAGGGAACTGGCTGAAAATTTTGTTACAAACATTAATGAAAATGACCTAAATCTTAGATTTACAGCAACATTGAGTCAGTCAGCTGTTCCATTTTTAGATACAGAGGTTTATATTAAAAATAACAAGATGGAGACTAAGTAATTCAGAAAAAGCACCTCTGGCAATACAATTCTACACGCAGGCAGTGCACACCCGGCACATTTGATAACAAGCATACCGTATGGGGAGATGCTTCGCCTTAGGAGGGTGTGCAGTAATGATTTGGAGCTAACAGCAGCACAACAGGCCAGCAAGCACAGGTTTTTAGAAAGAGGCTACACAGAAAACATCATTGATACTGCTATAACCAAATCTATGAAAACCAGCCGATGTGAGCTCCTTAAAAATACAGGCCAGATGGGGCTGTAGTGTCAGTAACCAGCGAAAGGAACTTGGACCAGGAAGTTACTCCATCTAGTACATTTAGAATCATTATGGGCTATAGCAAACAACACTCTGACCTATACAGAATTGTCAATCGCAGTTGGCCTATTATACTAAATGATCCAGTTATAGGTCCAACATTACCACGCAAAGCCTCTATCACGTTCAGCAAGGCGCCCTCTATGAAGGACTGCCTGGTCAACACTAGCCCTGAGACCATTGAAAAAACAACATGGCTTCAAACAAACAGTGGCTTCTATAAGTGCAAAACATGTAAATCCTGCACGCATGGTATCAACATGAAGACATACAAAGATGCTTTCAGCAGCAAGGAACACCAAATTAGCAAAGTGCTAACCTGTAAAACCGAATTTGCAGTATATGTACTTATATGCCTTTGTGGACTCAAATATGTTGGTAGTACCAAACTTGCAGTACATAAGCGTATATTACAGCATCTACGGGCAATAACCAACCAAGATAATACCTATCCGGTGGCTAGGCATTTTAAGGAGTTACATCATAGTGATAACCAAGGTTTAAAGTACTTTGTTATTGATGCAGTAGCTGCAAGTAGAAGAGGTGGTGATAGGAGTCCAAGCTTCGCAAGATGGAAACTAGATATATTCTCCAGCTCGATACCAAAAATCCTGGCGGGCTTAATGTTACGGAGGATTTACATACATGTTTGGCGTAAAAATTGATAGATAGATAGGTACATTTAAAAGAGGGAAAATGGATACTGTCTTTTTAGAAAAGATAGGGAAGGGTATAATGAATTTTAGATAATATTTTTTATACAAGGAATAATTGTTTATCTTATTGACTTTTCCCCTCCAGCCCCCCTTCCCCGCCCCCTCCCCCTTCCTCTATTGATGACTATATGAATTTTAACATCTTTTTAACATTTTTGTAGTCTGTTTTACCCATGCTGGACTATAGTGAAAGTATACTCCATAGATACCATCTATATCAGCTTTCTAAATAACCCTTTAGAACTAGTCATATAAGCCATCAAGTTTGATTTAAAAACATAAATGCTATAAAATTACTTTGTAACAGGTAGGAGGTGAAACTAAAATGAAGATGAGGTGATTAAGATTGGCAAAATAGGAACATGAAAGGCTAGAGATATCTATAAAAAGTGTGGATAATATTTAAAGAAACAAGGGAATTAACAGGAGTGAAGAAAAAATATATTAGATGGATCACTGTTTTTAATTATCACTAAACACTTAGCACAGCACTAGTTTGCACATAGTTAATAGGAATATGATAAAGATAATTTATGAATGACATACCACCAAACAAAATGTAATAGGGATTTATCCCATTAATTTTGTATTACAAATATAGCGTGGTTTGCATACACAGGCCATTTGGGATTTGTGGGTTGACTATTATCTTCAGGGATTTATCCTATGAATAATGATATTGAGCATTATGAGTTTTAATTTGTCGTAGGCCCTCGATAAGGACATTCCCAGCCACTAATTTTTATCATTCAAAATTGTGGTATTTTAAAAAATGTATTTTACATGAATGCAGTTTTGCACATATCAGCACTATTTGCACTTTATTTAGTAAATATTGAGATATGTAGTACAAGATTGTGAAATTATCTATGTTGAAAGAGTATATATGGCCGCAGTGTTTTTACCATTTCCATTGTAACTATGGTCACGTGGTGGGTTTTGAATAATGCACTGTCACTTTAAAAACTGTGACCTGCCATTATCACATTGTCATGTGAACAAGGCTCGGACGAGCCGAAACGTTATGGCGGCATATAATAAACAAATAAATAAATTTTGCACTTATTTGCTGGTCCGTGTCCGTGCTGGTTGTGGAGGTGACGAGGAGGAGTTACTGCTGCTCAGCTGCGGAGTTAGCGATATATATATATATATGTATATATATATATATATATATATATATATATATATATAATCTACTGGCGGTTGCCAGTAGATAGTTCTAGTTCGGACCTATTTTCCATAGGAAATCCGCAACATTCTATTTGAAATAACTCTTGCGTCGGTTGACGAATCTTCGTGAAATTTTCAAACTTTATGGCCCGCTCCGGTCCGCTCCTACCCTGAAAGTTTCGGGGTGATTCGTCAAGCGGAGGCCGAGAAAAAAGGGGGGTCCCAAAACATGTTTTCCCCATTCATTTTCCCATAGGAAACTTTAGCCACGGCTACAGCCCGAACTGCTGAACGGAATTACACAAAATTTGGCAAAGAGGTAGTTCTTGGTTCAGAAAGAACCCTTTTTGTTAAATGGTGTAAATCCGTTCAGTAGTTGCGGAGAAATTAAAGAAATAAGAGTCAAAAAATCAATTTCCCATAGGAAACTTTATGCAAGGCTACAGCCCGAACTGCTGAACGGAATTACACCAAATTTGGCAAAGAGGTAGTTCTTGGTTCAGAAAGAACCCTTTTTGTTAAATGGTATAAATCCGTTCAGTAGTTGCTGAGAAAATCAAAAGTAAAAACACATATATCTGGGCGGAGCCTAACCACACATGTCATCGTGAGATCTGATTGGCTGTCAGCACTTCATCCTGGAATTGCTGGCAGCCATCTTAGGACCAATATAAATGATAGTACCCCATTGAAATGCATTGTAGTGAATCGAAGATTTTGAGGGTTACCAAAAGGAGAACTATAAAGGGTGATAACAGACTTTAGTTACATTAGAATTCATTTGTTGATGGTACCATACTAATTTCAGGAATTGTGGTGTGTTCTAAGGTGATTTTACCCTGTGAAAAACCTTCTGCTGGGATATCATGAATCATGTTTGAGAGAACTATTTTCACATGCTTATCCCATACAGTTTTGGAAGGTGCTCCAGAAGCTAAAATGAGAGCATATTTTCTGTAAATTCACATTATCTTTCTCAGTCATGTGAGAATGAAGTCTGACATTCTCAGTAAAACATGTACATCCAACAATGGCAGAGACTGTCAGTTGATTCCTTTGTGTTCTACTGCAGCTTCCCAGAGTGTTCTAAAGAACAACTAGAGTGCTAACAGCCTTACTTATGACAAAAGTATGGCACACCTGAAGCCATCTTGATTGGAATAAACTGGTAACACTTAAAACATTTAATTTAAAAAGGAACAAAATGATGGGGTTCATTTTGCCATAGAAATTATGGTTAGTGCTGTAGAAAGAAAAATTAGGACATGTTTTAAGTGAGATCTCAAATATCTTCCTGTTATATTTCAACAGGAGCAGCCTGTCAGTTGATGCCTTTGTGTTCTACTGCAGCTTCCCAGAGTGTTCTAAAGAACAACTAGAGCGCTAACAGTCTTACTTATGACAAAAGTATGGCACACCTGAAGCCATCTTGATTGGAATAAACTGGTAACACTTAAAACATTTAATTTAAAAAGGAACAAAATGAGGGGTTCATTTTGCCATAGAAATTATGGTTAGTGCTGTAGAAAGAAAAATTAGGACATGTTTTAAGTGAGATCTCAAATATCTTCCTGTTATATTTCAACAGGAGCAGCCTGTCAGTTGATGCCTTTGTGTTCTACTGCAGCTTCCCAGAGTGTTCTAAAGAACAACTAGAGTGCTAACAGCCTTACTTATGACAAAAGTATGGCACACCTGAAGCCATCTTGATTGGAATAAACTGGTAACACTTAAAACATTTAATTTAAAAAGGAACAAAATGAGGGGTTCATTTTGCCATAGAAATTATGGTTAGTGCTGCAAAAAGAAAATTTAGGGCATGTTTTAAGTGAGATCTCAAATCCTCTTCTATTTCATTAGAAAATTCTGACATGTAGACTGAAACAATCACTTTCAATACCAGCAGTAGACTTCCAGTTAACTCCTTGGTGAACAGTAGCTTTACTAAAGTGATCTAATGAACAACTAGAGTGCTAACATTCTGAATTTATGGCAAATGTGTGACACATCTGAATGCCTTCTTGATGGAATCAAAGTAAAAAACTGAAAGCATTTCCTACTGAGGAGACTGTAGTAAATGAGGAAATTAGGAAACTTCATAACAAATAAGTCTCCCAAGATGGCCACCAGCGAAAAAAGAGCCCAAATGTAGCACAAATATCACCCAGAGGTAGCCCACGTATAGCCCAATGACAGAAGTGTGCAAAACACTTTTTATTTTTTGTTTTTTTGCAGTTTTTTATAGTGCAGGTATGGGAGTGCTTTACATGAGCATTGGTTACATCACACAAGGACAAATTCATGTTGGTTGACCCCTACACTACCCAAACACCACTGCACTGCCCTAAACCCTAAAACACTACCCCCAGCACGACCCCCTTCACTACCCAAACACAACTGCACTACCCTAAACTCAAAAACACTACCCCCAGCACGACCCCCTACACTACCCAAACACCACTGCACTACCCTAAACCCTAAATCTACCCCCTACACTACACAAATACCACTGCACTACCATAAACCCTAAAACACTAGAACCCAGCACGACCCCTACAGTACACAAACACCACTGCACTACCCTAAACCCTAAAACACTACCCCCAGCATGACCCCCTACACTACACAAATACCACTGCACTACCCTAAACCCTAAAACACTACCCCAGCACGACCCCTACACTACCCAAACACCACTGCACTACCCTAAACCCTAAAACACTACCCCCAGCACGACTCCCTACACTACACAAACACCACTGGACTACCCTAAACCCTAAAACACTTCCCCAGCACGACTCCCTACACTACCTAAACACCACTGCACTACACTAAACTCTAAATCTACCCCCAGCATGACCTCCCACTACACAAACACCACTGCACTACCCTAAACCTAAAACACTACCCCTAGCATGACCCCTACACTACCCAAACACCACTGCACAACCCTAAACCCTAAAACACTAACCCCAGCATGACCCCCTACACTACCCAAACACCACTGCACTACCCTATACCCTAAAACACGACCCCGTACACTACACAAACACAACTGCACTACCCTAAACCCTAAAACACTACCCACAGCATGACCCCTACACTACACAAACACCACTGCACTACCCTAAACCCCCTATACTATACAAACACCACTGCATTACTCTAAACCCTAAAACACTACCCCCAGCACGACCCCCTCACAACACAAACACCACTGCACTACCCTAAACCCTAAATCGACCCCCAGCACGACCCCTACACTACCCAAACACCACTGCCATACCCTAAAACACTACCCCCAGCATGAACCCCTACACTAACCAAACACCACTGCACTACCCTAAACCTTAAAACACTACCCCCAGCACTACCCCTACACTACACAAACACCACTGCACTACCCTAAACCCTAAAACACTACCCCAGCACTACCCCCTACACTACCCAAACACCACTGCACTAACATAAACCCTAAAACACTACCCCCAGCACAACCCCTACACTACACAAACACCACTGCACTACCCTAAACCCTAAAACACTACCCCCAGCACGACTCCCTACACTACCCAAACACCACTGCACTACCCTAAACCCTAAATCTACCCCCAGCACGACCCCTACACTACCCAAACACCACTGCACTACCCTAAACCATAAAACACTACCCCCAGCATGACCCCCTACACTACACAAACACCACTGCACTACCCTAAACCCTAAAACACTACCACCAGCATGACCCCCTACACTACCCATACACCACTGCACTACCCTAAAGCCTAAAACACTACCCCCAGCACGACCCCCTACACTACTGCACTACCCTAAACCACTACCCCAGCACGACCCCCTTCACTACCCAAACACCACTGCACTACCCTAAACCCTAAAACACTACCCCCAGCACGACCCCCTACACCACCCAAACACCACTGCACTACCCTAAACCCTAGAAAAGAAACCCCCACCACATGCCCAATCCGCCTTACCTCTCACTCCTCGTGGTTCCTCTCTCCTCGTGGTTCCTGCTTCACGTCGTCTCTGAGGGGCGGTGCAGGTCGTTGTGAGGAAACGGAACAGCCTCTGTTTCCTTACAAGGATATGGATCGTCTACATGTTTTTTAGAACGCATGGTCATTTACCATACATACCTTTACAACAAAATTCGTTGTAAAGGCATGCGTGGTAAATGACGATGCGTTCTAAAAAAAATGCGTAGTAATGACTTTGTGATGTACAACGCATGCGTGGTAATGCATGCGTTGTAATGGTATCGCAAAGTAAAAAGTCGTTGTAACGGCTGTTTACCGATCGAAGCTGGCCCCTATTCTTCAGTGAGACGTTTATTTGATTAATTAGGAGGAAGGAATGTGTTTTTTTACCGAAAAGTGCATTCCCGGCTGTTGTATTGTGAAAGTGTCCGCGTGGCCTGGTTTCACTTCCGGTGAGAGAGTGGAAGAGTCTGTTTGGATCTAAAGGAGTTCTGTTGTTGGACGGGGCCGGCGCGACATGTTATCAGAAAACATAGCTAATGGAAAGCGTCCTCCCTGAAGTGTGGAGCAGTGCCATGAGAGGTCAACGAGTGTGCGTCCCACCGGAGTATGACCGTACCGCGTGACCCATGTGCCACCTCCAGGAAACGGGAGGCAGAAGCGGCATCGCAGGTCCTCTTGAAGACCGTTGTAGCACTAATTCTACATTTTGGTACTAGGGCATTTTAACTTCGTTGTTCCTGCCAGATACAAAGAGAAGATCCTGTGTTATTCAGTGCCCTCGTTACCTTTTTTGTGGGTTGTGGTGCTTGTCACTTCGCTGCCCCGCCGGTGCACACGACTGGGCACCCCACCTCGTGTGCCATCTGCAGGGCCTCTGCCCTCGGATCACTGGTTTCGGTTTCTGGAGTGGCAACATAAACAGTTGCTCCCAAAGGACTAGCCTGAACACTTAGGTGAATATCCCCTGCACCAGCATTCCACGGAAATTCTTTCCTAGCTCTCCCACGTCAACGAGGACGTCATAATAGCACGGCTCCGCTCGCGACACCGTATGACGTCATCGGAGCCATAAGAGAACCTCGTCGGCGTGCTGACGTCAGTTCCACCCATTTTTTCCGTGCCACCGAGGCAAACAGGGGACCGAGACATTTGCACATGTATACATAGTATAATAAATATATATGTATATTCACTGAAAAAACCATAGGTTTCAGGCACGTTATAGTTAGAAATTAGCATTTAAAAAACCTTAGAAATTCACTGAAAAAACCATAGGTTTCAGGGACTTTATAGTTAGTTGGACATTTCACTCGTACAAAACCATAGAAATTCCCCGTTATAGTTAGTTCAGCTAACTATAACTCGCGTGCACCGCAATGCACTGCTAATGACGTCACATATTACATCACTCATGACATGGTCAGTGACATCACTCATGACATCACTGATGACATCTCAAATGACATCACTGATGACATCACTGATGACATAATCCAGTGAATGTGTGTTTTTTTGAAAATTAAATATGTTTTATATATGTATATCTCAAGGTCGATGGAAGAATAAATGGGTATATAAGTGTCTAAATGGATGATTTTGTTTTGTAAAATTGATTGTATAACTGACTAAGTGTATCTTAGTGAATACATGGGTTAGTGAGTAATGTTTAAATATGAAAATATCTGTATCAGTCTCTCACTTTGTGTATAAGTGGCTGCATGGGTTGGTGAGTAGCTACATGAGTGTCTATATGGGTTATTAGTTGGTTTTTGAGTATCAGTATGAGTGTCTGAGTGTCTGTATGGTTCGGTGGGGGTATTACTTAGTGCATAGATGCATGAATGAGTGACTCACTGTTTGTATGTGTTGAAGACAGCATGTGTGCAGGACTGTATAGGTGGATGAGTATGTGTATGGGTGTGTTAGTGAGTGAATGACTGTCTCAATAGTGTCTTTATGAGTAACTACATATGTTTTAAACTAGTATATGTGAATATTGGTGTATATAAGTGAGTATATGTGAGAGTGAGAGATTGGAAGAGTTCCTGTACAAATAAGTAGGTGTTTCTATAAGTGATTGTTTAAGAGAGTAAGTATGTGTAAGTTTCTGTAGAAGTAAGTGTGGTAGTGTGTGTATAACTGTATATGCAAGTAAATGGATGTTTGATACTTTGTTTGCATGTGTGACTATGTGTGTGAGTAACTCTTTGGATGAGTGGCGGTGTGTAACAGGATGTATAGGTGTATGAGTACATATGATGAGTGAGTACATGTATGAGTGACTGTATAGGGACTGTTGGTGAATGAGTGGATGTGTGTGTAGATCTTGGAATTACTGAATAGGTGTGTTGTAACTGGTATTGGTATGTCCATTGTTTTGAAAATGTTAGTTTGTATTTTTGAGTGTGTGTATCAAAGGTTATATTAGGGTGAGAGGAGGTCTGCCACTCTATCACAAGGATGATGTCATCAGTGATGTCATCAGTGATGTCATTTGAGATGTCATCGGTGATGTCATGAGTGATGTCACTGACCATGTCATGAGTGATGTAATATGTGACGTCATCAGCAGTGCATTGCGGGCGCACGAGTTATAGTTAGCTGAACTAACTATAACGGGGGAATTTCTATAGTTTTGTACGAGTGAAATGTCCAACTAACTATAACGCCCCTGAAACCTATGGTTTTTTCAGTGAATATATATATATATATATATATATATATATATTTATATATATATATTCACTGCTGTCACTAAGCATGTTATGAGTGATGTAATATATGAGGTCATAAGCAGAGATGGTATAGTAAGGAAATAGAATTTAAAAAACCTTAGAAATTCACTGAAAAAACAAAGGTTTTCAGTGACTTTATAGTTAGGCTCAGATTTCACTCGAACACAACCATGTAAATTCAGGAAATAAAGTTAGCTGAGCAAACTATAACTTACGCCCCGGAATGCACTGCTTATAACCTCACATAATACATCACCCATGACATGGCCAGTGACATCACTGATGGCATCTCAAATGACATCACTGATGACATCACTGATGATATCATTCACAGAACCACTCCAACACCCACTGAATTTCTACAGTTTTTTAAAATTAATTTCCTAACTATAACGTTCCTGAAACCTTTGTTTTTTTAAAGAAACTTCCTATGGATTTTAGGCCGAGCCTAGGCAGCGCGCATGTGCTATCTGCAAGACCTACTGTATTGAAAAATGACTTCGCTCCCACCTGCTGGCCTCCCATTGGTACACTGCAGTGTTGCTCTTTTTGCTGCATCCTAAATGGCTCATGCAGCGTAACGTAATTTCTGTGTTCTGGCATAGGAGCACCGCTCAACTACACTTTCCTTCCGCTTCAATTGTTTTTGTGCTATTTAGGAGAACTGTTACTCTTCATTACAAAAAGAACTCTTTCTTTTTTTTATTTGCAACACAGGCATGCCCCACTGTATCTTCCACTATGGCGCCCGCGCCTTCATTTTGTTTTGCACAGAACGACTCGCAGACGTCCATTTCACCTCCAGCTCAGCCAGAACATGCCTTTCTAACACGTCATTGCTCTTCAAACCACCTTCATCTTTCAAAGGAGTCAGAAGGGGGAAAGAGGTGGAAACGTTTGCACAGGCATCCGGGACAGGAATCCGATGCAGCTACCTGCACCATCCCCACTGCTGCTGCTTCGGATTTGTTGCTCTTAAGTCTGACATTCTCAGTAAAACATGTACATCCAACAATGGCAGAGACTGTCAGTTGATTCCTTTGTGTTCTACTGCAGCTTCCCAGAGTGTTCTAAAGAACAACTAGAGTGCTAACAGCCTTACTTATGACAACGGTATGGCACACCTGAAGCCATCTTGATTGGAATAAACTGGTAACACTTAAAACATTTAATTTAAAAAGGAACAAAATGATGGGGTTCATTTTGTCATAGAAATTATGGTTAGTGCTGTAGGAAGAAAAATTAGGACATGTTTCAAGTGTGATCTCAAATATCTTCCTGTTATATTTCAACAGGAGCAGCCTGTCAGTTGATGCCTTTGTGTTCTACTGCAGCTTCCCAGAGTGTTCTAAAGAACAACTAGAGCGCTAACAGTCTTACTTATGACAAAAGTATGGCACACCTGAAGCCATCTTGATTGGAATAAACTGGTAACACTTAAAACATTTAATTTAAAAAGGAACAAAATGAGGGGGTTCATTTTGCCATAGAAATTATGGTTAGTGCTGTAGAAAGAAAAATTAGGACATGTTTTAAGTGAGATCTCAAATATCTTCCTGTTATATTTCAACAGGAGCAGCCTGTCAGTTGATGCCTTTGTGTTCTACTGCAGCTTCCCAGAGTGTTCTAAAGAACAACTAGAGTGCTAACAGCCTTACTTATGACAAAGGTATGGCACACCTGAAGCCATCTTGATTGGAATAAACTGGTAACACTTAAAACATTTAATTTAAAAAGGAACAAAATGAAGGGGTTCATTTTGCCATAGAAATTATGGTTAGTGCTGCAAAAAGAAAATTTAGGGCATGTTTTAAGTGAGATCTCAAATCCTCTTCTATTTCATTAGAAAATTCTGACATGCAGACTGAAACAATCACTTTCAATACCAGCAGTAGACTTCCAGTTAACTCCTTGGTGAGCAGTAGCTTTACTACAGTGATCTAATGAACAACTAGAGTGCTAACATTCTGAATTTATGGCAAATGTGTGACACATCTGAATGCCTTCTTGATGGAATCAAAGTAAAAAGCTGAAAGCATTTACTACTGAGGAGACTGTAGTAAATGAGGAAATTAGGAAACTTCATAACAAATAAGTCTCCCAAGATGGCCACCAGAGAAAAAAGAGCCCAAATGTAGCACAAATATCACCCAGAGGTAGCCCACGTATAGCCCAATGACAGAAGTGTGCAAAACACTTTTTATTTTTTGTTTTTTGCAGTTTTATATAGTGCAGACTGGTCAGGTATTGGAGTGCTTTACATGAGCATTGGTTACATCACACAAGGACAAATTCATGTTGGTTGACCCCTATACTACCCAAACACCACTGCACTACCCTAAACCCTAAAACACTACCCCCAGCACGACCCCCTTCACTACCCAAACACAACTGCACTACCCTAAACTCAAAAACACTACCCCCAGCACGACCCCTACACTACCCAAACACCACTGCACTACCCTAAACCCTAAATCTACCCCTACACTACACAAATACCACTGCACTACCATAAACCCTAAAACACTAGAACCCAGCACGACCCCCTACAGTACACAAACACCACTGCACTACCCTAAACCCTAAAACACTACCCCTACACTACACAAACAGCACTGCACTACCCTAAACCCTAAAACACTACCCCAGCACGACCCCCTACACTACCCAAACACCACTGCACTACCCTAAACCCTAAAACACTACCCCAGCACGACTCCCTACACTACACAAACACCACTGGACTACCTAAACCTAAAACACTACCCCAGCACGACTCCCTACACTACCTAAACACCACTGCACTACACTAAACCCTAAATCTACCCCCAGCATGACCTCCCACACTACACAAACACCACTGCACTACCCTAAACCCTAAAACACTACCCCCAGCATGACCCCCTACACTACCCAAACACCACTGCACTACCCTAAACACTAAAACACTAACCCCAGCATGACCCCCTACACTACCCAAACACCACTGCACTACCCTATACCCTAAAACACGACCCCGTACACTACACAAACACAACTGCACTACCCTAAACCCTATAACACTACCCACAGCATGATCCCCTACACTACACAAACACCACTGCACTACCATAAACCCCCCTACACTATACAAACACCACTGCCATACCCTAAACCCTAAAACACTACCCCCAGCATGAACCCCTACACTAACCAAACACCACTGCACTACCCTGAACCTTAAAACACTACCCCAGCACTACCCCCTACACTACACAAACACCACTGCACTACCCTAAACCCTAAAACACTACCCCAGCACTACCCCCTACACTACCCAAACACCACTGCACTAACATAAACCCTAAAACACTACCCCCAGCACAACCCCTACACTACACAAACACCACTGCACTACCCTAAACCCTAAAACACTACCCCCAGCATGACTCCCTACACTACCCAAACACCACTGCACTACCCTAAACCCTAAATCTACCCCCAGCATGACCCCCTACACTACCCAAACACCACTGCACTACCCTAAACCATAAAACACTACCCCCAGCATGACCCCCTACACTACACAAACACCACTGCACTACCTAACCTAAAACACTACCACCAGCATGACCCCCTACACTACTCAAACACCACTGCACTACCCTAAACCCTAAACCACTAACCCAGCACAACCCCTACACTACCCATACACCACTGCACTACCCTAAAGCCTAAAACACTACCCCCAGCACTACCCCCTACACTACTGCACTACCCTAAACCACTACCCCCAGCACGACCCCCTATACTACCCAAACACCACTGCACTACCCTAAACCCTAAAACACTACCCCCAGCACGACCCCCTACACCACCCAAACACCACTGCACTACCCTAAACCCTAGAAAAGAAACCCCCACCACATGCCCAATCCCCCTTACCTCTCACTCCTCATGGTTCCTCTCTCCTCGTGGTTCCTGCTTCACGTCGTCTCTAAAGGGCGGTGCACGTCGTTGTGAGGAAACGGAACAGCCTCTGTTTCCTTACAACGATATAGATCGTCTACATGTTTTTTAGAACACATGGTCATTTACCATACATATCTTTACAACAAAATTTGTTGTAAAGGCATGCGTGGTAAATGACCATGCGTTCTAAAAAAATGCGTAGTAATGACTCCGTGATGTACAACGCATGCGTGGTAATGCATGCGTTGTAATGGTATCGCAAAGTAAAAAAGTCGTTGTAACGGCTGTTTACCGATCGAAGCTGGCCCCTGTTCTTCAGTGAGACGTTTATTTGATTAATTAGGAGGAAGGAATGTGTTTTTTACCGAAAAGTGCATTCCCGGCTGTTGTATTGTGAAAGTGTCCGCGTGGCCTGGTTTCACTTCCGGTGAGAGAGTGGAAGAGTCTGTTTGGATCTAAAGGAGTTCTGTTGTTGGACGGGGCCGGCGCGACATGTCATCAGAAAACATAGCTAATGGAAAGCGTCCTCCCTGATGTGTGGAGCAGTGCCATGAGAGGTCAACGAGTATGCGTCCCACCGCAGTATGACCGTACCGCGTGACCCATGTGCCACCTCCAGGGTACGGGAGGCAGAAGCGGCATCGCAGGTCCTCTTGAAGACCGTTGTAGCACTAATTCTACATTTTGGTACTAGGGCATTTTAACTTCGTTGTTCCTGCCAGATACAAAGAGAAGATCCTGTGTTATTCAGTGCCCTCGTTACCTTTTTGGTGGGTTGTGGTGCTTGTCACTTCACTGCCCCGCCGGTGCACACGACTGGGCACCCCACCTCGTGTGCCATCTGCAGGGCCTCTGCCCTCGGATCACTGGTTTCGGTTTCTGGAGTGGCAACATAAACAGTTGCTCCCAAAGGACTAGCCTGAACACTTAGGTGAATATCCCCTGCACCAGCATTCCACGGAAATTCTTTCCTAGCTCTCCCACGTCAACGAGGACGTCATAATAGCACAGCTCCGCTCGCGACACCGTATGACGTCCTCGGAGCCATAAGAGAACCTCGTCGGCGTGCTGACATCAGTTTCACCCATTTTTTCCGTGCCACCGAGGCAAACAGGGGACCGAGACATTTTCACATGTATACATAGTATAATAAATATATATATATTCACTGAAAAAACCATAGGTTTCAGGCACGTTATAGTTAGAAATTAGCATTTAAAAAACCTTAGAAATTCACTGAAAAAACCATAGGTTTCAGGCACGTTATAGTTAGAAATTAGCATTTAAAAAACCTTAGAAATTCACTGAAAAAACCATAGGTTTCAGGGACGTTATAGTTAGTTGGACATTTCACTCGTACAAAACCATAGAAAGTCCCCCGTTATAGTTAGTTCAGCTAACTATAACTCGTGCGCCCACAATGCACTGCTGATGACGTCACATATTACATCACTCATGACATGGTCAGTGACATCACTCATGACATCACTGATGACATCACTGATGACATCATCCAGTGAATGTGTTTTTCTGAAAATTAAATATGTTTTATATATGTATATCTCAAGGTCGATGGAAGAATAAATGGGTATATATGTGTCTAAATGGATGATTTTGTTTTGTAAAATTGATTGTATAACTGACTAAGTGTATCTTAGTGAATACATGGGTTAGTGAGTAATGTTTAAATATGAAAATATCTGTATCAGTCTCTCACTTTGTGTATAAGTGGCTGCATGGGTTGGTGAGTAGCTACATGAGTGTCTATATGGGTTATTAGTTGGTTTTTTGAGTATCAGTATGAGTGTCTGAGTGTCTGTATGGTTCGGTGGGGGTATTACTTAGTGCATAGATGCATGAATGAGTGACTCACTGTTTGTATGTGTTGAAGACAGCATGTGTGCAGGACTGTATAGGTGGATGAGTATGTGTATGGGTGTGTTAGTGAGTGAATGACTGTCTCAATAGTGTCTTTATGAGTAACTACATATGTTTTAAACTAGTATATGTGAGTATTGGTGTATATAAGTGAGTATATGTGAGAGTGAGAGATTGGAAGAGTTCCTGTACAAATAAGTAGGTGTTTCTATAAGTGATTGTTTAAGAGAGTAAGTATGTGTAAGTTTCTGTAGAAGTAAGTGTGGTAGTGTGTGTATAACTGTATATGCAAGTAAATGGATGTTTGATACTTTGTTTGCATGTGTGACTATGTGTGTGAGTAACTCTATGGATGAGTGGCGGTGTGTAACAGGATGTATAGGTGTATGAGTACATATGATGAGTGAATACATGTATGAGTGACTGTATAGGGACTGTTGGTGAATGAGTGGATGTGTGTGTAGATCTTGGAATTACTGAATAGGTGTGTTGTAACTGGTATTGGTATGTCCATTGTTTTGAAAATGTTAGTTTGTATTTTTGAGTGTGTGTATCAAAGGTTATATTAGGGTGAGAGGAGGTCTGCCACTCTATCACAAGGATGATGTCATCAGTGATGTCATCAGTGATGTCATTTGAGATGTCATCAGTGATGTCATGAGTGATGTCACTGACCATGTCATGAGTGATGTAATATGTGACGTCATCAGCAGTGCATTGCGGGCGCGCGAGTTATAGTTAGCTGAACTAACTATAACGGGGGAATTTCTATGGTTTTGTACGAGTGAAATGTCCAACTAACTATAACGTCCCTGAAACCTATGGTTTTTTCAGTGAATATATATTATCTACTGGCGGTCGCCAGTAGATAGTTATAGTTAGGACCTATTTTCCATAGGAAATCCGCGACATTCTATTTGAAATAACTCTCTTGCCGGTTGACGAATCTTCGCGAAATTTTCAAACTTTATGGCCCGCTCCGGTCCGCTACTACCTTGAAAGTCTCGGGGTGATTCATCAAGCGGGGCCGAGAAAAAGGGGGTCCCAAAACGTGTTTTCCCCATTCATTTTCCCATAGGAAACTTTAGACACGGCTACAGCCCGAACTGCTGAACGGAATTACACCAAATTTGGCAAAGAGGTAGTTCTTGGTTCAGAAAGAACCCTTTTGTTAAATGGTGTAAATCCGTTCAGTAGTTGCTGAGAAAATCAAAAGCAAAAACACATATATATCTGGGCGGAGCCTAACCACACATGTCATCGTGAGATCTGATTGGCTGTCAGCACTTCATCCTGGAATTGCTGGCAGCCATCTTGAGACCAATATACATGATAGTACCCCATTGAAATGCCTTGTAGTGAATCAAAGATTTTGAGGGTTACCAAAAGGAGAACTATTAAGGGTGATAACAGACTTTAGTTACATTAGAATTCATTTGTTGATGGTACCATACTAATTTCAGGAATTGTGGTGTGTTCTAAGGTGATTTTACCCTGTGAAAAACCTTCTGCTGGGATATCATGAATCATGTTTGAGAGAAAACTATTTTCACATGCTTGTCCCATACAGTTTTGGAAGGTGCTCCAGAAGCTAAAATGAGAGCATATTTTCTGTAAATTGAAATTGAAATTGAAATTTGTACTTGTAAAGCGCACCCATACCCCCAAAGGGGTGTCCAGGCGCTGTACACATACCGCTGTGGAACCCTTCCTGGCTTTTTCTCTGTGAAATGTCCACTCCTGGGCACCCCCAGGGTGAAGCCAGGCATCCCAGCGCTGTTGGGGCCGTTGTGGAGATTAAGCAAGCTATTGCCCAGAGTTGCAGAGTGGGACCCATGATTAGAATAGGCACAGAGGCGAGAATTATCAGGTCCGAGGAAATTGAGCCCAAGACCCGCCGAGGCGGGAATTGAACCCTGGTCCCGGGCCAGATCTCTGCATCAGGGTCTGCCGCTCTAACCATTGAGCCACACTTCTCAATTCACATTATTTTTCTCAGTCATGTGAGAATGAAGTCTGACATTCTCAGTAAAACATGTACATCCAACAAGGGCAGAGACTGTCAGTTGATTCCTTTGTGTTCTACTGCAGCTTCCCAGAGTGTTCTAAAGAACAACTAGAGTGCTAACAGCCTTACTTATGACAAAAGTATGGCACACCTGAAGCCATCTTGATTGGAATAAACTGGTAACACTTAAAACATTTAATTTAAAAAGGAACAAAATGATGGGGTTCATTTTGTCATAGAAATTATGGTTAGTGCTATAAAAAGAAAAATTAGGACATGTTTCAAGTGAGATCTCAAATATCTTCCTGTTATATTTCAACAGAAGCAGCCTGTCAGTTGATGCCTTTGTGTTCTAGTGCAGCTTCCCAGAGTGTTCTAAAGAACAACTAGAGTGCTAACAGCCTTACTTATGACAAAAGTATGGCACACCTGAAGCCATCTTGATTGGAATAAACTGGTAACACTTAAAACATTTAATTTAAAAAGGAACAAAATGATGGGGTTAATTTTGTCATAAAAATTATGGGTAGTGCTGTAGAAAGAAAAATTAGGACATGTTTCAAGTGTGATCTCAAATATCTTCCTGTTATATTTCAACAGGAGCAGCCTGCCAGTTGATGCCTTTGTGTTCTACTGCAGCTTCCCAGAGTGTTCTAAAGAACAACTAGAGCGCTAACAGCCTTACTTATGACAAAAGTATGGCACACCGGAAGCCATCTTTATTGGAATAAACCGTTAATACTTAAAACATTTAATTTAAAAAGGAACAAAATGAGGGGTTCTTTTTTAAATAGAAATTATGGTTAGTGCTGCAGAAAGAAAAATGAGGGCATGTTTTAAGTGAGATCTCAAATCCTCTTCTATTTCATTAGAAAATTCTGACATGCAGACTGAAACAATCACTTTCAATACCAGCAGCAGACTTCCAGTTAACTCCCTAGTGAGCAGTAGCTTTAGTACAGTGATCTAATGAGCAACTAGAGTGCTAACATTCTGAATTTATGGCAAATGTGAGACACATCTGAATGCCTTCTTGATGGAATCAAAGTAAAAAACTGAAAGCATTTCCTACTGAGGAGACTGCAGTAAATGAGGAAATTAGGAAACTTCATAACAAAGAAGTCTTCCAAGATGGCCACCAGAGAAAAAAGAGCCCAAATGTAGCACAAATATTACCCAGATGTAGCCCACATATAGCCCAATGACAAAAGTGTGCAAAACACTTTTTATTTTTAGTTTTTTGCAGTTTTATGTAGTGCAGACTGGTCAGGTATTGGAGCATTGCATCTTAAAACATGACCCCCTACACTACAAAAACACTACTGCACTACTCTAAACCCTAAAATACTACCCCAGCACGACTCCCTACACTACACAAGCACCACTGCACTATCCTAAACCCTAAAACACTACCCCCAGCATGACCCCCTACACTACACAAACACCACTGCACTACCCTAAACCCTAAAACACTACAGCCAGCACGATCCCCTACACTACCCAAACACCACTGCACTAACCTAGATCCTAAAACAATACCCCCAGCACGACCCCCTACACTACCCAAACACCACTGCACTACCCTAAAACATGACCCCTACACTACACAAACACCACTGCATTACCCTAAACCCTAAAACACTACCCCCAGCACGACCCCCTACACTACACAAGCACCACTGCACTACCCTAAACCCTAAAACACTACCCCCAGAACGACCCCCTACACTGCCCGAACACCACTGCACTGCCCTAAACCTTGAAACACCAGCCCCTGCACGACCCCCTACACTGTTCGAACACCACTGCCTGCACTGCCCTAAACCCTGAATCACCAGCCCCAGCACGACCCCCTACACTGCCTGAACACTACTGGACTGCCCTAAACCATGAAACACCATCCCCAGCACGACCCCCTACACTGCACGAACACCACTGCACTGCCCAAAACCCTGAAAAACTACCCCCAGCAAGACCCCCTACACTGCCCGAACACCACTGCACTGCCCTAAACCCTGAAACATCACCCCCAGCAAGACCCCCTACACTGCCCGAACACCACTGCCCTAAACCCTGAAACACCACCCCCAGCAAAACCCCCTACACTGCCTGAACACCACTGCACTGCCCTAAACCCTGAAACACCAGCCCCAGCACGACCCCTACACTGCCCGAACACCACTGCACTGCCCTAAACCCTGAAACACCACCCCGTGCATGACCCCCTACACTGCCCGAACACCACTGCACTGCCCTAAACCCTGAAACACCAGCCCCAGCACGACCCCCTATACTGCCCGAACACCACTGCACTGCCCTAAACCCTGAAACACAACCCCCAGCACGACCCCCAACACTACCCGAACACCACTGCCCTACCCTAAACCCTAAAATACTCCCCCAGCATGACCCCCTAAACTACCCGAACACAACTGCACTGCCCTAAACCCTCAAACACTCCCCCAGCACGACCCCTACACTACCCGAACACCACTGCACTGCCCTAAACCCTAAAACACTACCCCCAGCACGACCCCCTACACTGCCCGAACACCACTGCACTGCCCTAAACCCTAAAACACTCCCCCAGCATGACCCCCTGCACTGACCCAAACACCACTGCACTGCCCTAAACCCTGAAACACCACCCCCAGCAAGACCCCCTACACTGCCCGAACACCACTGCACTGCCCTAAACCCTGAAACACCACCCCCAGCACGACCCCCTACACTGCCCGAACACCACTGCACTACCCTAAACCCTAAAACCACGACCTCCTACACTACACAAAGACCACTGCACTACCCTAAACCCTAAAACACTACCCCCAGCACGACCCCCTACACTACACAAACACCACTGCACTACCCTAAACCCTAAAACACTACCCCTACACTACACAAACACCACTGCACTACCCTAAACCCTAAAACAATACCCCCAGCACGAACCCCTACACTACCCAAACACCACTGCACTACCCTAAGAATCAGTGAGTGGGTATGTAGTTATTGGTATTGGAGTGTGTATGGTTTTGAGAATGGCAGTCTGTAATTTAGAGTGGGTGTATCAAAAGCTATATTAGGGTGTGAGAAGATGCATGAAATTATCACATGGATGATGTCATCAGTGATTTCATTTGAGATGTCATCAGTGATGTCATCAGTGATGTCACTGACCATGTCATGAGTGATGTAATATGTGACGTCATCAGCAGTGCATTGCGAGGCGCGAGTTATAGTTAGCTGAACTAACTATAACGGGGGAATTTCTATGGTTTTGTACGAGTGAAATGTCCAACTAACTATAACTGTCCCTAAAACCTATGGTTTTTTCAGTGAATTTCAAAGGTTTTTAAATGCTAATTTCTAACTATAACGTGTCTGAAACCTATGGTTTTTTCAGTGAATATATATATATTTATATATATATTCACTGCTGTCACTAAGCATGTTATGAGTTATGTAATATATGAGGTCATAAGCAGAGATGGTATAGTAAGGAAATAGAATTTAAAAAACCTTAGAAATTCAGTGAAAAAACAAAGGTTTTCAGTGACTTTATAGTTAGGCTCAGATTTCACTCGAACACAACCATGTAAATTCAGGAAATAAAGTTAGCTGAGCAAACTATAACTTACGCCCCCGGAATGCACTGCTTATAACCTCACATAATACATCACCCATGACATGGCCAGTGACATCACTGATGGCATCTCAAATGACATCACTGATGACATCACTGATGATATCATTCACAGAACCACTCCAACACCCACTGAATTTCTACAGTTTTTAAAATTAATTTCCTAACTATAACGTTCCTGAAACCTTTGGTTTTTTAAAGAAACTTCCTATGGATTTTAGGCCGAGCCTAGGCAGCGCGCATGTGCTATCTGCAAGACCTACTGTATTGGAAAATGACTTAGCTCCCACCTGCTGGCCTCCCATTGGTACACTGCAGTGTTGCTCTTTTTGCTGCATCCTAAATGGCTCATGCAGCGTAACGTCATTTCTGTGTTCTGGCATAGGAGCACCGCTCAACTACACTTTCCTTCCGCTTCAATTGTTTTTGTGATATTTAGGAGAACTGTTACTCTTCATTACAACAGGAACTCTTTCTTTTTTTTATTTGCAGCACAGGCATGCCCCACTGTATCTTCCACTATGGCGCCCGCGCCTTCATTTTGTTTTGCACAGAACGACTCGCAGACGTCCATTTCACCTCCAGCTCAGCCAGAACATGCCTTTCTAACACGTCATTGCTCTTCAAACCACCTTCATCTTTCAAAAGAGTCAGAAGGGGGAAAGAGGTGGAAAGGTTTGCACAGGCATCCGGGACAGGAATCCGATGCAGCTACCTGCACCATCCCCACTGCTGCTGCTTTGCATTCGTTGCTCTTAAATTTTCAAGTGTCACTTTCAGCCCCACACACTTCCTGCAGCAGCTGAGCCAAGAAATGAGGGGAAGCAGAGTCTTGCAGCATCCCTCCCTGCTCCAGGTACCCAGGGGCTCCCGTGTCCTATGCTGCCTCACCCCCCAGGGATGCTAAACTGCCATTGCTGTGCCTCTCCACCTCTATAGTGCTTCTCCCCCCACTGCTGACATTTCATACAAGGGTTATAACTCACGCTGTGGGCTCCTGCTAGCACTGCTTTGCCTGCAAGTACTCCAAACCCTGGGCATGTTATGTATTTCTTTACTCTACCCCTCCCCTGTAGAGGTATGGCTGATCACACATGCTTCACGAGACTTGCTTCCTCTGACCCTCTCAAGTTTTTTCATATTTGATATGACAGAATGTTTCTTAATACACAGCACAGACATAAAGAAAAAAATATATATATATCAGGAAATGCTTAAAAATAATATAAGTTTCGTGCACAGCTATTTTGCCTCTTAACATACATACTGTTATATATATGAACTAGAGCGGGGCTTTTCTCTCTCTTATTAATGCATATTAACAACTCTCAAAATGATCGAGTGACCTACAATTAGTCTTTCTAGTATGGCTTTTTCAAGGTAGTGAGAATTGCTGGAGGACAAAGGTTCCCTTTCTGTCACTAGAGGCATGGCCTCAATAAGAAGCATTATGTGAGGAGCAAGGAAAAGAGGATTTGGGATAAAGATTTGCATATCCTCTTTCTCTAGAGGTTTGAAAGTGACATTGAAAAGGGAAGACAGCAGCATGGGCCATTGAAGACACTCATGGAAGCATAATTACATGAATATTCCCAAATACACAATTGTGATAAATAAACAAAACAAAAAATGAGCATCCGCAGAACATAACAGGTGAGGTAACAGCAAAATATTAGACAGTATTTAATCTTAGCTTAAAACATTACAACATCTTTCAATGTAATAGCAAAATCCTCTTTGCCCAACTCCTCAATAGCAGTAAAGCTCCCACCAAGCCATAGCAAACAGCTACCTCCCAAGGGTGGGCACCTTGGGAGGTAGCAGGAGCCGGCCCTGGGGGTGGAAGTCCCCAGGGCCAACTATGGTTCCAGGTGGGGGACTGCGCTCCATTACAGAACACAGCCCCTGGGAGCCCCGAGGCCCCCCCACTGTAATTATAACTATTTGCCGTGGGGAGGTGACGCCCCGCATTAATATTTCCTTTAGCCCCGGGGAGGTGGCAGTCCCTGGGGCTGCGGTGTGCCGCACGGGTCCCCCTGCATGCAATCATCATTTGCCCTGGGGAGGTGGCGGTCCCCAGGGCACAGGGGATACCTAGGGCAACCCCCAACTAATTTAATGAAAGTGTCCCAGGGAGGTAGCGGTCCCCTGGGCTTTAGGGCTCTAAGGAATGGGGCCCGAGCACCCTCTTCCTATATGTTTTGCATATGCCCCCGGGACCCAGGGGACGATTACAAATGAAGCGCGGGAACCCAAAGGTATTGAAGCCAATCTCTATATGCTACTAATTCTCCTGTTGCCCCTACCATTAGCCAATACAGTATAGGACTCAATGTCGCAATATCTGAAATAGATCTCACATTTAGATCCATATGAATGGGCAATGATGGAGTGCTGGTGGGTAATCTTAATTTAATAACGATTTAGGGAAATTATTCTCTACAACTTCAAGTGAGTTTTGTGTACATTTCCCCCAGATTTCTGCCCCATATACTACGGCCCCACATGCTTGACTTCTGTAGATTTCGATTGGAGGGGCTATCTGGAAAGTCGTGGCTCTATTTGTAACCTGATGATGACCCCTGCACCCTGTTTTAACCGAAGGGTACTTTTTTAAATATGAGCTGACCATTTGTGGGAGTCCTCCAGACTCACTCCCAAATAATCAAACTCAGAAACCTTTTCAAGGGACTCTCCATCCATTATATTTTTTCTACTTTTTTTCTTTCTCTCTCCAAAGACCATATACTTTGTTTTATTCTTCTTAATTTCCAGGCCATAATCCCTACAAAAGAGTGTAACCTTCTCTAATATGTTTTACAGTCCTGTGGATGTTTTAGATATCAACAAAGTATCAACAGCAAATAGTAGGCATGGAGTCTTACTATCTTTAATCTTTGGAAAATCATTCTCATTATCAAACAGGTAGGGGAGGCACTCATTAATATACAAGAGGAAGAGCGTAGGTGCCAATACGCAACCTTGGCATACTCCTCTCACCGTATGTATTACATCAGTTAGAACTAACTGATGAAATACATACGGTGCAACATTATCCACATGGAGTTCCCTTATAATCTTCAAGAGCCCTGACGTTACCCCACGCCTGACCAAAAATTCCTATAATTTGAGCCTAGGGAAAAGGTCGAACGCAGACCTAAAATGTACGAAGGCTACAAATAATCTTCATTCTTCTACATCTACAGTCTTCCATTTAATAGCTAAAAAGCATATAATTTGGTCAACCGTACTTATTTCGTTACGAAATCCCACTTGCAAATTTTGAGAGAATCTCTGGATGTTCTATCCAATCCCATAGCCTATTCAATATTATAGTGGGAAATATTTTTTGCATGTTTATGGGCCTGTGATTGTCTGGTGTTGCTCGATCCCCCTTTTTATAAATAGGTACAATAATAGCACCTTTTCAGCAGCTTGGGGTCTCTCCTTCACCCAAAATGGTGTTAAACACGGCGGATAATTGGGGCATCATATCAGAGGTTCCCTCCAGTGGAGATTGATAGGTATGGTATCTAAGCCAGGGGCCTTCTGTGCTAAAATGGCATTAATGGTTTCCTTAGGGGAAAATTCCATAAGCCTACCTCCTCAACAGAAAAAACGGGAATTAGAAAAGAGACTACTATTTCCGTTTTGGGAGATTTATCCTCATACTGGCTACGAAAGTGGGAAACCCCTTTATCAGGGGTAATATGACATTCTGGCCTAGCTGTATCAGTACTCCCATTGCCCGTGCTGGGAGACCAGTTTCCAGAAATGCCTGCTGTCTTTGGCTCTCACTGCCACTAAGAGGTTATCCCAAACTGCTTCTACCCACTGTGCTTCACTGGCTTTTATAACAGACGCGTATTCTCACCTAATCAAAATAATTAAAGCGCTGAGGGCCATCTTAGCACTTTTACAACCATCGTTAAACCAGTCATTTGACCTTAAAATATGGCAGCCTTTCCATACCTTGCAGTGCTTTAAAAAGAGGGCACCAAGTTTAATATAAAAGTTATTGTGGGCCTCCACCATCTGATCTGGACGTTGATCATAATCTTGAAGTACAATAAAGTCTGCAATCAATAAAGAATATAGTTTGGCTACTAGACCCTCAGATTTTTGGAAGGCCTCCAATTTGAGACTACGTCTATTGCTAGATACCTCCACCAGATTAGTCACAAGGTGATTTACAGAAGAACCATTTTCTCTATCATTCACTTTATCCCAAAATAACAAAATCGGGAAATTATCGATATCTTGGCGGTTACCTACAGTCGTCAGCTATATTGCGCCATTTTTTTGCAGGTCCAGTAATATATAATCTAAGTGGCTATTATAGGACCCTCTTGTGAAGGTGGGTTTACCATCAGAGTCTGGTGTGTCATTAAGTCTTCTTCATAGGTATCTATGGTCGCTATCCACTGAGGCCATGGATACCTGAGAAGACTCCATGGCACACCTGGCTAAACTGAATCAGAGAAAACAGAGGCACATTCTTTTATTATGACCAAGAATTAGGAGAGCAAACTCCTTGTTAGTTCGTATATTGCTTGAATAGCAGATGTAGCTTCCCTATTTTTTTGCTGTAGATTTTACAGTCTTCCATCTTTCTCTCTCTGTTCATATAATTCATCTTTGACATGAGACAGTGCATTTTCTGCCATAAAAAAATAAGGTGGTCAATTAAAATCTTTTCTTCTTGACAGCTCTTAGGATTTCATTCATTGGTGAGCCACGATATGTCACATGGAGTCATGGAATTTTAGTCTCTCTTGTGGTCCGGAAATCCATTGAGCTTTTATCTTCATGGGCTGAATATTTTATCATCAGTCCTCTTACAAAGGGTTTACCCGCCACCCACAAAGTTTGGGATGAGGGAACTGAGTGCTCATTAATTTTTAAGTTAACTTAGAGACAATGTGTAAAGTATTTATGCAGCACACAAACAGCAATAAAGTGAAAACACAACACAAGAAAAATCCCACACCAATTTGGAAAAAATAGAGTAAACTTAAATAAATTATTTGACACCAAAACAACATGAATCCAAATCAGTAGCAACAGAGAAATGCAATTTCAAACACTTAAGGAAAGTATATTGCCTAAAAGCACAAAGCAGCACTCTCCATTATCTGGTTGTGCAAAACAGGGTGAAAGTCACAAGTTCAGGCTGACCACGATGGAGCACGGGCTGGATACAAGGACCAAGTTAGTTCCACTGAAAAGGTTACCTTTTAAAGACCAAAGCAAAGAGTTCCGTTTGCGGTGGGGAAGGCTGCGAGGAGCAGGGAGAGCATCACAAATGGTCACCACTGAAGTGAAAGCAGGTAAATAGCACCAAAAAAGTGTTAAGAGGCAATCGTGATATACTAATCGCAGTAGACCGGGACCTGGGCATGATTTTAAACCTGCCGTAATGGAGTGCAGTTCAGAAAAAGAAACCAAGTTTGACCCGATTGAACGTTTTAACTTCGGACTAAGGGCCTGATTACGATCCTGGCAGATTGGTTTCTCCATCATGACAGTGATGGAAATCCCGTCCCCTGAAATAGAAATCCCAATATATTCTACGGGATTTGTATTTGGGTGTACAGGATATCTGTCACTGTTGAGTAACTTGTCCACCAACATCGTAATCAGGCCCTATGTCATGGAAATGGAAGTCAGAAATCCTTGGAGGTGCAAGGCTGCAGGCTGTGGCCGAGGAGGGCTTCATGTCATCAGTTGCTGAACTAGGTCTTGATGAAGCCGTTGACTTTTGGGAGGAAAGTTTAAAGTGGGAAAGATTTGAATTTCACGCCCAAGAAAGGTCCCTCGCAGTCGGAAAATTTTAAAAACTGTGTCCAGTGAAGATTTCTACATTCCTACTCAGCCACTTTTTTGTTGCCCAAGTTTTTCCAGCCTGGCAAGGCTGCAGGCTGTAGCCGTAGAGGTCTCCATGAGGCTAGACACCTTTCTGAGGTTCTACTGAATTAGGTTTGCTGCTTTGGAAATGGTCCAAAAAGGGAGCATTCTGAATCTTCAGCACAGTGGCCAAAAAGTCACAGGTTTATGAAAGATGTTAGGAGATGGGCACTATGGCACAACCCAGGGTTCCAGGACCTCAGGAGTAGCACTTGGGGGATCAAACTCATTCCAGCAGGAGCCAGCAGCAGAGTCCAGGGCAGGTCTAGCTGGCATTGGTCAGCTGTTTAGTTGCAGAAAAGGCCTATTGTAGCTTGTTTTGCCTCTGTAGTTTGAACATTGGGTCACCCTTATGAACCTTGGAGTTCACTTCTTTGTCCGGAGTGCAAGAGGAAGAGCAGACCTAATCTTCTAGGGTCTTCTCAAGTCTCAGACAGCAGGTTAATTCCTCTACTGACTCTTGGCATCTCCCTAACTAATGGGGTAGAAGTTCCCAGGGGTTACCTACTCACTTTTACAATACTTTCTGTGTGCCCTACTGAAAACAATCTCACAGTATCTCTCTGCCTAAAACCAAGATGGCATAGCCTTTCTTCCCCTGTGCAGAGCCAGTGTTGCCAACACAGAGGTGTGGGTAGGGAAATGAGAAAACCTTCCTCTATGGTCACTCTTGACAAAGTAGTCAACTAACATTTGTTTGACAGGGTAGGCCTGTTAGAAGTTAATAGAGTTTCTGGGCACAGCCCAGATGGTCATCCTGCCAGAGAAACAGAAACATCTTCCCATACCCAAGCATTGTCCTGCTCTGAGGGCAGTTTTTGCACCTCATCAAGGGGGCTATTCCGTTGCAAGATGACAGTTCATGCTCATACACATGGACCTCCAGAGGCGTTAGGCAGGGAAAAGGTAACATTTATAAAAGTACCTTTTCCTCAATAGTTATTAAAAATTTGATTTTACCATTAAATTGTTTTGTTTTTTTCTGTGATTTTCAAAGGTTTTTTTTAATTCTGTTTCCTAAATTCCTGTAACCTTTGGTTTTACCTACTGGCAGTGGTCAGTAGGTAGTTATAGTTAAGACCATGCTTCTTTAGAAAAAGTGTTTTTTGACATGCCTATATCTTTGGTGCCGTTTGACGAATCTTAATGATATTTTCAAAAACAAAGTGTCATAATGAGTCTTGTTGTGCATAGAAAGTTTCAGGGTGATCCATCAAGCGGGGGCTGAGAAAGGGGGGTCAAATAACATGGGCACAGCCCAAACCGCTGGCTGGAATTTGACCGAATTTGGAAGGAAGGTAGATTTTGGTTTGCAGATCACGCTTTCAGTTCTCTGGTGTAAATCCGTTCAGTAGTTGTTGAAACATTTAAGAAAAGGCAAATAAAGATATCTGGGCAGAGACTACGCACAGACCTCATGGTGAAGTCCCCTTGGCTGCTGAGGGTCATTGCGGGCCAAGATCCCCTATTGCTGCCACAAGTCCCCCACAGATGGATTGATCAGACCTTGTCAGAGGCCCCGCCCCCTTTCTGAACCACTCTGCAAATACGCCTTCTGATGCACTACTGGTTAGGGGATGAAGTCCCCTTGGCTGGGCCAAGAACCCCCATTATTGCTACAAGTTAGTCCCCCACAGTGGTATTGCTCAGACCTCGTCAGAGGCCCTGCCCCCTTTCTCAACCACTCTGCAAATGCACCTCCTGGTGCACTACTGGTTGGGGTATGAAGTCCCCTTAGCTGCTGAGGGATGTTTCGTGCCAAGAACCCCTATTGTTGCCACAAGTAAGTCCCCCACAGCAGGATTGCTCAGACCCTGTTGGAGGCCACACCCCCTTTCTCAACCATTCTGCAAACGAACCTCCTGGCACACTACTTGTTGGTGGACGAAGTCCCCTTGGCTGCTGAGGGTCTTTGAGGGCCAAGATCCCCTATTGTTGCCACAAGTAAGTCCCCCAAAGTGGAATTCCTGAGACCTCGTCGGAGGCCCCGCCCCCTTTCTCAACCACTCAGCAAATGCGCCTCCTGGTGCACTACTGGTTAGGGGATGAAGTCCCCTTGGCTGCTCAGGGTCATTGGAGACCAAGAACCCCTATTGTTGCCACAAGTAAGTCCCCCAAAACGGTATTTCTCAGACCTTGTCGGAGGCCCCGCCCCCTTTCTCAATGATTTTGCAAATGAGCCTTCTGGTGCAATACTGGTTTGAGGATGAAGTCCCCTTGGCTTTTTAGAGTCTTTGGGGGCCAGGACCCCTGTTGTTGCCACAAGAAAGTCCCCCAAAAGGGATTGCTCAGACCTCGTCGGAGGCCCCGCGCCCTTTCTCAAACACTCTGCTAATGCGCCTCCTGGTGCACTACTGATTGGGGGATGAAGTCCTCTTAGCTACTGAGGGTTGTTGGGGGCTAAGAACCCCTATTGTTGCCACAAGTAAGTCCCCCACAGAGGGATTACTAAGACCTCATCAGAGACCCCGTCCCCTTTCTCAACCACTCTGAAAATGCACCTCCTGCTGCACTACTGGTTGAGGGATGAACTCCTCTTGGAGGCTGAGGGTTGTTAGGGTCCAAGAACCCCTATTGTTTACACAAGTAAGTTCCCCACAGCGGGATTCCTCATACCCTGTCAGAGATCCCGCCCCCTTTCTCAACTACTCTGCAAATGCACATTCTGGTGCACTACTAGTGTTACATACCGTACGCAAACGACAGCTGACACCTCTCCGGACCGGCTGAGAAGGAGGGTGTTCAATTGGGATAAATGCGCCACCATCTATCGGGCGCTGCAGGCGGGATGGCAGGAAGGAAAACACGGCTGTTTCCCCGCCACGTAGTAAGGAAACTACAGTCCCCAGAAGCCTGTGCGGCGAGTCGCGCGCACAGGAAATTACGTCGTTCCGTGTCTCAGAAGGCAATGAAAGCCAGCTCACACGGAGGAAACGCCGCAGATTATCCTGTTTTGTTGGTAACTCTAAGGACGAAGGAGTTTGGAGGTTCTAGAGTGTCCGATGCGGTAAGGGTGTCTCTGACACCGCCTTCCAAGTTCCTTTGAAGTTTGGCCTTAGAAGGGGGGCATGCCGCATTCTTGTATCGCTAACAACACTTAAACTATACTGCAGTTCAGGAGCCATTATCTTGCTTTGAAGGCTTGTAATTATTCTAAGGATTGTTTTCCAGGATTCGTGTCTGCCACAGGTACGTTAAAACTTCGTATATACCAGGTGGTATAATACCTGCATTTGAAGGCTATACTACTTACTTTCTACGATCATCAATACCTAATTTTGATTGTATGTTATTACCACGTATTCTATTTGGAATGATGACCAGAGTGATCAACCATATGTCAAATGGATGTGTTAAATGTTGTGTGTTTTTGTCCGTGTTCTAGCAGGGGGTCAGTGAGAGGTTGAAGCTAAGCCTTGTCCTTCCTCCCTTGTGATGTTAGACCTTACACAAACATTGGTGGGTACTATTTGATCTATGGCGTAAGCATCTCTTGTTTAGATAAATATATATAAGGCATAGCATAAATCATATTGTTTCTCTTCGCATTATCCAATGACTGAGATCTGAGTCTATGCAAATTCTGTTCTATAGAAGACGCTATAGCCATTGGGAGGTTCTTGATGAATACAAATCGTCCTTCTTAAGGTTACTTCAGGATCTTGTTATTTTTTCTTTACACGTATATATGGATAGAGAAACCATAGAGTATGTGTTATAAATGTTGAGATTGTTTTCACAAACCAGTTTTTCTAAACGAGCCTTTCTTTTCACAGGTCTCCTCCCCGCTGTTCCCTTCCTTTCCTTCCCCCGATTGACCACCTTAATCTTCTGTGCTATAATGGCAAGTCGGAATTGAGGGTGTCAATAGGTGGACCCATTTGTGCAATGAACCGATCCTGAGAGGCCGCCGAGGTACACGTGACAACTAGTTGGGGGATGAAGTCTCCTTGACTGCTGAGGGTCGTTGAGGGCCAAGAACCCCTATTGTTGTCACAAGTAAGTCCCCCCCCAAACCGGGATTGCTCAGACCTTGTCGGAGGCCCTGCCCCTTTTCTGAACCACTCTGCAAACGCAACTTCTGGTGCACTATTGGTTAGTGGATAAAGTCTCTTGGCTGAGCCAAGAACCCATATTGTTGCAAATAGTTATTAATCCACTGCGGTATTGCTCAGAACTTATCCGAGGCCCCGCCCCCTTTCTCAACCACTCTGCAAATGCGCCTTCTGGCGCACTACTGGTTGGTGGATGAAGTCCCCTTGGCTGCTGACGGTCGTTGGGGTCCTAGAGCCCCTATTGTTGCCACAAGCAAGTCCCCCAAAGTGGAATTGCTCAGACCTCGTCGGAGGCCCCGTGCCCTTTCTCAATCGTTCTGCAAATGCATCTCCTGGTGCACTACTGGTTGGGAGATGAAGTCTCCTTGGCTGCTGAGGGTCGTTGGGAGCCAAGATCCCCTATTGTTGCCACAAGTAAGACCCCCACAGCGGGTTTGCTTAGACCTTGTCAGAGACCCTGCCCCCTTTCTCAAAACCTCCCCAAATGCGCCTCCTGGTACACTGCTGGTTGGAGGGGTTAAGTCAACTTGGCAGGGCCAAGAACCACTATTGTTGCCACAAGTAAGTCCCCCACAGTGGTATTGCTCAGACCTCGTCAGAGGCCCCACCCCCTTTCTCAACCACTCTGCAAATGAGCCTCCTTGTGCACTACTGATTGTGGGATGAAGTCCCCTTGGCTTCTGAGGGTTGTTGGGGGCCAAGAACCCCTATTGTTGCCACAAGTAAGTCCCCCAAAGTGGGATGAATCAGACTTCGGAGGACCCGGCTCCATTTTTAACCACTTTCCTAATGCACCTGCTTGTGTAGTACTGGCTGAGGGATGGAGTACCCTTGGCTGCTGAGGGTCGTTGGGGGCCAAGAACACTTATTGTTGCCACAAGTAAGTCCCCCAAAGTGGGATTGCTCAGACGTTGCAGGAGGGCCTGCTCCCTTTCTCAACCACTCTGCAAATGCGCCTCCTGGTGCACTACTGGTTGTGGGATGAAGTCCCCTTGGCTGCGGAGGGTTGTTGGGGGCCAAGAACGCCTATTGTTGCCACAAGTAAGTCCTCCACAGTAGGATTACTTGGACCTCGTCGGAGGCCCTGCCCCATTTCTGAACCACTCTGCAAACATGCCTCCTGGTGCACTACTGGTTGGAGGATGAAGTCTCCTTGGCTGCTGAGGGTCGTTGGGGGCCAAGATCCCCTATTGTTGCTTCAAGTTGCCCCAAAGCCGGCTTGCTCAGACCTTGTCGGAGGCCCACCCCCTTTCTGAACCGCTCTGCAAATGTGCCTTCTGGTGCACTACTGGTTGGGGGATGAAGTCCCCTTTGCTGGGCCAAGAACCCCTATTGTTGCCACAATTAAGTCCCCCACAGCGGTATTGCTCAGACCTCGTCAGAGGGCCTGCCCCCTTTCTCATCCACTCTGCACATGCGCCTCCTGGTGCACAACTGGTTGGGGGATGAAGTCCCGTTGGCTGTTAAGGGATGTTGGGGGCCAAGAACCCCAATTGTTCCCACAAGTAAGTCTCCCAAAGTGGAATTGCTCAGACCTCATCAGAGGCCCTGCCCCCTTTCTCACTCTGCAAATGAGCCTCTTGGTGCATTACTGGTTGGTAGATGAAGTCCTCTTGGCTGCTGAGGGTCATTTGGAGCCAAGAACCCCTATTGTTGCCACAAGTAAGTTTCCCACAGTAGGATCACATAGAACGTGTTCGAGGCCCCACCCTCTTTCTCAACCACTCTGCAAATACGCCTCCTGGTGCACTACTGGTTAGGGGATGAAGTCCTCTTGGCTGATGAGTCATTGGGGGCCAAGAACCCCTATTATTGCTATAAGTAGGCCTCCCACAGCTGGATTTTTTAGACCTCGTCAGAGGCACTGCCCCCTTTCTGAACCACTCTGCAAACACACCTCCTGGTGCACTACTGGTTGGTGGATGAAGTTCCCTTTGCTGCTGAGGGTCGGTGGGGACCAAGAACCCCTATTAATACCACAAGTACTTACTCCAGAGCAGGATTGCTCAGACCTTGTCGAAGGCTCTGCCCCCTCTCTCAACCAATCTGCAAATCTGCCTCCTGCTGCACTGCTGGTTGGGGGACAAAGTCCCTTTGGCTGCTGAGGGTCGTTGGGGGCCAAGAACAGCTATTGTTGCCACATGTAAGTCCCCCACTACGGGATTGTTCGGACCTCGTCAGAGGCCCCACCCCCTTTTTCAACCACTCTGCAAATGTGCCTCCTGGTGCACTACTGGTTGGGGGATGAAGTCCCCTTGGCTGCTGAGGGTGGTTGAGGCCAAGATCCCCTATTGTTGCCACAAGTAAATCCCCCACAGTGGTATTGCTCAGACCTAGTCAGAGGCCCCACCACCTTTATCAACCACTGTAAAAATACACCTCCTGGTGCACTACCGGTTGTGGGATGAAGTCCCCTTGGCTGCTGAGGGTTGTTGGGGGCCAAGAACCACTATTGTTGCCACAGGTAAGTCCCCCAAAGTGGGATGGGACAGACATCGGAGGACACGCCTCCATTGTTAACCACTCATCTAATGCGCCTGCTGGTGCAGTACTGGTTAGGGGATGGAGTACCCTTGGCTGCTGGGGGTCGTTGGGGGCCAAGAACATCTATTGTTGCCACAAGTAACTCCCCCACAGCGGGATTGAGTGGACATTGTCAGAGGCCCTGCCCCCTTTCTGAACCACTCTGCAAACACACCTCCTGGTTCACTACTGGTTGGTGGATGAAGTCCCCTTTGCTGCTGGGGGTCATTGGGGGCGAAGAACCCCTATTTTTACCACAAGTACTTACTCCAGAGCGGGATTGCTCAGACCTCATTGAAGGCTCTGCCCCATCTCTCAACCACTCTGCAAATTCTCCTCCTGGTGCACTGCAGTTTGGGGGACAAAGTCCCTTAGGCTACTGAGGGTCGTTGGGGGCCAAGAACCGCTATTGTTGCCACATGTAAGTCCCCCAGTACGGTATTATTCGGACCTCATCAGAGGCCCCACCCCCTTTCTCAACCACTCTGCAAATGTGCCTCCTGGTGCACTACTGGTTTGAGGATGAAGTCCCCATGGCTGCTGAAGGTGGTTAGGGCCAAGAACCCCTATTGTTGCCACAAGTAAGTCCCCCACAGCAGGATTGCTCAGACCCTGTTGGAGGCCCTGCCCCCTTTCTCAACCATTCTGCAAACAAGCATCCTGGTGCACTACTGGTTGGTGGACTAAGTCTCCTTGGCTGCTGAGGGTCGTTGGGGGCCAAGAGCCTCTATTGTTGCCAAAAGTAAGTCCCCCAAAGCAGGATTGCTCAGACCCCATCAGAGGCCCCGTACCCATACTCAACCACTCTGCAAATGCACCCCCTGGTGCACTACTGGTTGGGGGTAAAGTCCCCTTGGCTGCTGAGGATCATTGGGGGCCAAGAACCCCTATTGTTGCCACAAGTAAGTTCTCCACAGTGGGATTGCTCAGACCTCATTGGTGGCCCGTCCCCCTTTCTCAACCACTCTGCAGATGCACCTCCTTGTGCACTGCTGGTTGGGGGATGAAGTCCCCTTGGCTGCTGAGGGTCACTGGGGGCTAAGTACCCCTATTGTTGCCACAAGTAATTCCCCCTCAGTGGGAGTGCTCATACCTCGCAGAGGTCCTTCCCCCTTTCTTAATAGGTCTACAAATACACCTGCTGGTGCACTACTGTTTGGGGGATGAAGTCCCCTTTGCTGCTGAGGGTTGTTGGGGGCCAAGATCCCCTCTTGTTGCCACTAGTAAGTCCCCCACAGCGGGATTGCTCAGACCTCATTAGAGGTCCTTCCCCCTTTCTCAACCACTCTGCAAATGCTCCTCCTGGTACACTACTGGTTGGGGGATGAAGTCACCTTGGCTGGGCCAAGAACCTCTATTATTGCCAAAAGTAAGTCCCCCACAGTGGTATTGCTCAGAGCTCGTCAGATGCCCCACCCCCTTTCTCAACCACTCTGCAAATGCGCCTCCTGGTGCACTACTGGTTGGGGGATGAAGTCCCCTTGGCTGCTGAGGGTCGTTGGGTGCCAAGAACCCTATTGTTGCCACATTTAGGTCCTCCACAGAGGGATTGCTCTGACCTCGTCAGAAGCTCTGCCCCTTTCTCAATCACTCTGCAAATGCACCTCCTCATTCACTGATTGTTGGGGGATGAGGTCACCTTGGCTGCTGAGGGTCATTGGGGGTCAAGAACCCCTATTGTTGGCACAAGTAAATCCCCCACAGCTGGGGTGCTCAGATCTCGTCAGAGGCCCTGTCCTCTTTCTCAACCACTCTGCAAACATGCCTCCTGGTGCACTACTGGGTGGGACATAAAGTCCTTTTGGCTGCTGAGGGTCGTTGGGGGCCAAAAACTACTATTGTTGCCACAAGTAAGTCCTCCACAAAGGGATTGCTCAGACCTCATCGGAGGCTCTATCCCCTTTCTCAACCACTCTGCACATGTGCCTCTTGGTTCACTGATGGTTAGAGGATGAGGTCCTCTTGGCTGCTGAGGTTCATTAGGGGCCAAGAAAGGTTACATGGACATTATAGTTAGTAAATAGAATTTAAAAAACCTTAGGAATTCACTGGAAAAAAAAAAGTTGCAGGGACGTTATAGTTAGGCTCAGATTCCAGGCATACAAAACCATTGAAATTCATCAGTTATAGTTACCTGAGCAAACTATATCTTAAGCCCCAACAATGCACTGCTTATGAACTCACATATTACATCACTCATGACATGGTAAGTGACATCACTGATGACACCATCCACACAACCACTCATACATACATCCACTAACACCCCAGACATCCTCTCATACACCCACTCACACAGCCACACAACCACTCACATACCCTTTCACAGACCCATACAAGTACCTACACAACCACTCATTTATCCATAGAGCCACTCACACAACCCCTCACTCATTCATACAGCTTATTATACAAGAAGTCACTCACCCATACAGCGGCTCACACAACCACACACATCCATACAGCTACTAACACATCCAGTTATTCACCTATACAGCCACTCACACACCCACTCACCCAATCAGCCTCTCAACAGAGCCACTCACTCGCCCATACAACCCCTCACACACACAACCACTTACATACCCATTCACTCATTCATACAACCACTCACACAGCCACTGACTCACCCATACAGACAATCCCACAGGCACTCACTCTTCCATTCAGCCATTCACACACTAACTCACTTAACCAAACACTCACTCAAAGAGCCACTCACTCAACTATACAGCCACTTACATGCCCAGCCACTCACTCATACAATCATTCAGACACCCACTCACTCACCCATAGTCACTGACACACCCACACATACAGCCACACATACAGTCACTCACTCACCAACGCATACAACCACTGACACACCCACTTACACACCCATACAGCCACTCACATACCCACTCACATACCTGTACAGTCACTCAGACACCCACTCATACATGGATACACAGACAGTCAGACAGCGACTCACATAAACTGTTAAAAAAAGGAATCACTCATTAGTAGTACACAAAGTATACTAATTTTATCTTTGTAGTACCTTAGTATATATGTTTAACAGACAAAAACGTTTAGAAAACACTTACAATCACTGGATGAGGTCATCAGTGATGTCATTTGAGATGTCTTCAGTGACATCATCAGTGATTTCACTGACTATGTCATGAGTGATGTAATATGTGATGTCATAAGCAGTGCATTGCGGGGTTGTAAGTTATAGTTAGCTCAGGTAACTATAACTGCCGAATTTCACTGGTTTTGTACCAGTGACATGTGATCCTAACTATAAAGTCCCTGTAACCTTTGGTTTTTCTGTGAATTTCTAAGGTTTTTTAAATTTTATTATCTAACTACTATGTACCTGTAACCTTTGTTTTTTCTTTGAATATATATATATATATATATATACACACATACATTACATACTGGCGGTCGCCAGTAGGTAGTTATAGTTAGGACCTAGTTTCCATAGGAAAAGCATTTTTTGTTTTCTCAATATCTTTGGCGCCGGTTGACGAATCTTCGCGAAATTTTCAAAACTAGTGGCCCGCTCCGGTCAGCTCCCGTCTTGAAAGTTTTGGGGTGATTCGACAAGCGGGGGCTGAGAAAAAAAGGGGGGTCCCAAAACGTGTTTTCCCCATGTAATTTTCCATAGGAAACTTTAGACACAGCTACAGCCCGAACTGCTGAACGGAATTACACCAAATTTGGCAAAAGGTAGGTCTTGTTTCAAAAGAGCCCTTTTTGTTAAATGGTGTAAATCTGTTCAGTAATTCCTGAGAAATTTGAAAAAGAAAACGTTTCGATATCTAGGGACGCTGTGGATTCGCGAACCCTCCCGGGCACGAGCTTCATTCTCATTGGCTGCCAACACTCCAAACTGGGAACTGTTGGCAGCCATTTTGTGGCTCGGTAGAACCGAGTCACAAGAAAACAGTAAAATAAATGTTTAAAAACAAGAAAAGGGGGCAGGGTAGAAACACTCTGACCCCTTAGGCCTGTTCAGGGGTCCCACAAGGACCCCCAAGGCCAAAGTATTTTTATAATTTCAGCAGAATGCGCAATGGGGTCGCGAATCCTGCCGAAATTTTTTTAAAGAAATGAAGCACGTGCTTGATTTAAATTAGGCCCAGGGTGGGCCAGGTCCCGGGGGCATTGTCCTATTCATAATTGTGGGGGCCCGCTGGGCCCCCGCAGCCCCAGGGACCACCACCTCCCTGGGGCTTTTGTTTAAAAAATAATTAAACCTGTGTGGGGGGATCGATCCCCCCCACACGCCCTGGGGACCACCACCTCCCTGGGGCATTAATAATGTAAATTAAGGGGTCCGTTACAGACCCCCGAGCCCCGGGGACCACCACCTCCCCGGGGCTATGTAAATAAAGGGAGGGGGGCCGCTTGGTCCCCCTCCTGGAGCCCTTGATGGCACTGGGGACCGCCACTCCCCAGGGCCGGCTCCTGCAGTGTCCTGGGGTGCCTACCCCCGGGACACTGCTGTTTGCTATGACAGGGCGGGAGCATGGCTCCCGCCCTTTCATAGCAAACTTGCTTTGGATTTTGGAAGCGAGAGCAGGGAAACCTGCTCTCTCTTCCAAAATCCAAAGCAGATTGCTTTTCCACACGGGGAGCTGCATGTGAGCAGCTCCCCGTGTGGAAAAGCAATGCCGGCTCCCGCAGGAGGCGGGGAGCCGGCGGGACCGTGGGGGCATTGGGGCTTCCCCCACGGTCCCTAACCATAAGCCAGGTCCCGGGGATGGGGTCCCCGGGGCCCAAAATGGCCGGGGAGGGGGGTGGCAGTCCCCCCTCCTCTGTTTTTTTTTTTAAAAACAGAAAAAATGTGTATTTGGGCATGCCCCGGGGGATGGGGTCCCCGGGGCGAATGTAAATTAATGAAAGTGGATGTTTTTAAAAAAAAAAAAATTTGGAGTCGCGACCCTAGCGCGGCGCTCAGTGCGGCCCCCTGGTGTGAACACAGGGGGTGCGCGGCTCCCAGTGCGGCCCCCCTGGTGTGAACGCGAGGGGTGCGTGGCTCCTAGCGCGGCCACTGCTGTGAACGCGAGGGGTGCGCAGCGCTCAGCGCGGCCCCTAGTGTGAACGCGATGGGTGCGCGGCTCCCAGCGTGGCCTCTGGTGTGAACACAAGGGGTGCGCGGCGCTCAGCGCGGCCCCCTAGTGTGAACGCGAAGGGTGCACGACTTCTGTATAATAAAAAAAAAGAATGAATATAGTTTTCCTAACTAAAAATGATTCACAATTTTTTTAAATATATATATATATATGTGTATATGTAGAAAATAAAAAAAATAGCATTGAGGTACATTAGACTTACAAATTTTCATTCAAAAACCTTTGAAATTCACTGAAAAAACCATAGGTTTCAGGCACGTTATAGTTAGAAATTAGCATTTAAAAAACCATAGAAATTCACTGAAAAAACCATAGGTTTCAGGCACGTTATAGTTAGAAATTAGCATTTAAAAACCATAGAAATTCACTGAAAAAACCATAGGTTTCAGGCACGTTATAGTTAGAAGTTAGCATTTAAAAAACCATAGAAATTCACTGAAAAAACCATAGGTTTCAGGCACGTTATAGTTAGAAATTAGCATTTAAAAAACCATAGAAATTCACTGAAAAAACCATAGGTTTCAGGAACGTTATAGTTAGTTGGACATTTCACTCGTACAAAACCATAGAAATTCCGGCGTTATAGTTAGTTCAGCTAACTATAACTCACGCCCCCGCAATGCACTGCTGATTATGTCACATATTACATCATTCATGACATGGTCAGTGACATCACTGATGACATCTCAAATGACATCACTGATGACATCATCCACGTGAAAATCTGATGCACCTCCTCACACCTGAATATAACCTTTGATACACCCACTCTAAAATACAGACTACCATTTTTGAAACAATAGACACATCAATACCAGTTAGTAAATACGCACTGACTGATTCCTAGGTCTACACACACATCCACTCATTCACCCATACAGTCACTCATACATGCAGTCAATCATCAATACAACACTATCATATGCATTCATACACCTATACAGACACTCACACACTGCCACATAGCCAGAGTTACTCACACACCTAGTCAGTCATGCAAAGAATCAATCATACTTCCATTTACTCACCTATACAGTTATACAGACACCACCTCACTTATTCATACAGATACTAACACATAATTACTCTCTTATAGAATCACTGATACAAATACACACTCATCCATGCAGCCACTCTCACAATTACTGACTCTCACATATAGTTATTTATATACACCATCACTCACATATACTGCCTTTTACATATGTAGTTACTTGCACATGTACCACTGAGACATCCATTCACTCACCAACACACCCATACACACACTCACCCACCCATACAGCTGTTTCAACATGCACTCTTGAACCCATACACACAGTGAATCAACCACTCACACATCTATGCACAGAGTCACACACCTCCCACCCACCTACACACACACTCAGGCAGCCATACAAATACTCAGGCAAGCAATCAATAACCCATATAGACACTCATGCAGCTACTCACCAACCCATGCAGCAGCTTACACAACAACAGACAGACTGATACAGACTTTCACACAGTTTAGTCACTAACCCATGCATTCAGTAAGACACATTTAATCACTCACTTATACAGTCAGTCACGTACCTACTAAATCTTCCATATAGACACTTCTACACCCACTCATTCTTCAATACAGCTTGGCATATATATATATAAAACAAATTTAAACTTTACAGAAACACACAGTCACTGGATGATGTAATCAGTGATGTCATCAGTGATGTCATTTGAGATGTCATCAGTGATGTCATCAGTGATGTCACTGACCAGGTCATGAATGATGTAATATGTGATGTCATCAGCAGTGCATTGCGGGGAGCGAGTTATAGTTAGCTGAACTAACTATAACGCCGGAATTTCTATGGTTTTGTACGAGTGAAATGTTCAACTAACTATAACGTTCCTGAAACCTATGGTTTTTTCAGTGAATTTCTATGGTTTTTAAATGCTAATTTCTAACTATAACGTGCCTGAAACCTATGGTTTTTTCAGTGAATTTCTATGGTTTTTTAAATGCTAATTTCTAACTATAATGTGCCTGAAACCTATGGTTTTTTCAGTGAATATATATATATATATATATATGTGTGTGTGTGTGTGTGTGTGTGCGTGTGTGTGTGTGTAACACTATAAGCTATTAATAATGTATTAATTATTTCAGTTTTATTTTACTATTTTGATTCTTGAAAATTTCTTCATTGACCTCTTGATTCTCCCCCACCCAGGACTCCAGAGGGGAGGCAATGCTACCTCTGTCTTATCTTGGGAACTCAGAGTCACATCTTCCACACTTACAAGCAACATGGTACGTTTATGTAACGAATCCCGAATATGGTGTGGAATGCGTTGAGATAACCTGGCAGGGGTGAACAGGTGTGCAGCCTTTCTGATCCCTGAGAATTGAATGATGATGGACAGTGGCTTAATTTGTCTCGTGGCCTTAGAGCTCCCCCTGGTGATGAAAAAGTGGATGTCTGTTTTACTCAAACCTCCTTGCTTAAAAGTTCCTAACCACACTATCTCCCTCAACCCCTAACAGTATCTCTCTTCAGGTCAATTTACCCACTGATTTGGAAGCAGCAGATATTGCTTGGAAAACTTAAAGTGGCTGTTAATTGGGTCACTGGACGATCTTTCCTCTCCGCATCATTAGGAAACAATATATTAGCAAGAGACGTTTGTGAGCAGGAGCCCAAAGGAGCTACAGGAGAGCTGAGGTGCAGAAGGGAATTCGCTATTTTTTTTTAAAAAGTAAAAATGTCTTCATATAATGTCTTGCAGGTGGAACTCTACTTTTAATGTCGATGCATTGTTTAATTTTTGTATCTTTATTAAAAACATATTAAATAAAAATGTATAGTACCGTTTTGGCCCTTTCCCACCGCCTGCAAACTCAGCTTTACTGAAAAGAAATGCAGACATGTTAGCTGGAACTCGTGTGCTAGGAGAAAAGTCATGCAGCATCCTGTCACAGCAGCTAAAGTGACTGTCAAATTAACAAGTGAGGCACAAAAACCTTCACAATGGGCATGCCTAGAGGCTGCGCTCCTTTAAAGTAGCATTCCATAATATAGTAATATTCCATAGAATAGCGCAATAGGACTGCTTCTAATGTCGTCGTGCTCGGGGTAGCCTGCACTTCTGTTACTGTGCTGGGTCATAAATTACCACGCCGCCGATCTAGCGCCCTCCAGTGGCGGCTCCACAGATTGCCACACCCATTACTATATGTACCACAGACTAACCCTCCATCAGTGCCTATGCAGTGAATAGCTGCCTGTAAGTTCCTATGCCACAAACACCTGTATATTGGATCCTATCCAGCGAATACCTGCCTGTAAGTTCCTATGCCACAAAGATCTGGCTGTTGGTCCCTATGCAGCGAATACCTGCCTATGACTTCCTATGCCACAAACAGCTGTATATTGGATCCTATGCAGCGAATGCCTGTCTATGAGTTCCTATGCCACAAACAGCTGTATATTGGATCCTATGCAGCGAATGCCTGCCGGTGAGTTCCTATGCCACAAACAGCTGTATATTGGATCCTATCCAGCGAATACCTGCCTGTAAGTTCCTATGCCACAAAGATCTGGCTGTTGGTCCCTATGCAGCGAATACCTGCCTATGACTTCCTATGCCACAAACAGCTGTATATTGGATCCTATGCAGCGAATGCCTGTCTATGAGTTCCTATGCCACAAACAGCTGTATATTGGATCCTATGCAGCGAATGCCTGTCTATGAGTTCCTATGCCACAAACAGCTGTATGTTGGATCCTACGCAGCGAATGCCTGCCGGTGAGTTCCTATGCCACAAACAGCTGTATATTGGATCCTACGCAGCGAATGCCTGCCTGTGAGTTCCTATGCCACAAACAGCTGTATATTGGATCCTACGCAGCGAATGCCTGCCTGTGAGTTCCTATGCCACAAACAGCTGTATATTGGATCCTACGCAGCGAATGCCTGCCGGTGAGTTCCTAAGCCACAAACAGCTGTATATGGGATCCTACGCATCGAATACCTGCCTGAGTTCCTACGCTACAAACAGCTGTATATTGGATCCTATGCATCGAATGCCTGCCTGAGAGTTCCTATGCCACAAACAGCTGTATATTGGATCCTATGCAGCGAATACCTGCCTGTAAGTTCCTATGCCACAAAGATCTGGCTGTTGGTCCCTATGCAGCGAATACCTGCCTATGACTTCCTATGCCACAAACAGCTGTATATTGGATCCTATGCAGCGAATGCCTGTCTATGAGTTCCTATGCCACAAACAGCTGTATATTGGATCCTATGCAGCGAATGCCTGCCGGTGAGTTCCTATGCCACAAACAGCTGTATATTGGATCCTATCCAGCGAATACCTGCCTGTAAGTTCCTATGCCACAAAGATCTGGCTGTTGGTCCCTATGCAGCGAATACCTGCCTATGACTTCCTATGCCACAAACAGCTGTATATTGGATCCTATGCAGCGAATGCCTGTCTATGAGTTCCTATGCCACAAACAGCTGTATATTGGATCCTATGCAGCGAATGCCTGTCTATGAGTTCCTATGCCACAAACAGCTGTATGTTGGATCCTACGCAGCGAATGCCTGCCGGTGAGTTCCTATGCCACAAACAGCTGTATATTGGATCCTACGCAGCGAATGCCTGCCTGTGAGTTCCTATGCCACAAACAGCTGTATATTGGATCCTACGCAGCGAATGCCTGCCTGTGAGTTCCTATGCCACAAACAGCTGTATATTGGATCCTACGCAGCGAATGCCTGCCGGTGAGTTCCTAAGCCACAAACAGCTGTATATGGGATCCTACGCATCGAATACCTGCCTGAGTTCCTACGCTACAAACAGCTGTATATTGGATCCTATGCATCGAATGCCTGCCTGAGAGTTCCTATGCCACAAACAGCTGTATATTGGATCCTATGCAGCGAATGCCTGCCTGTGAGTTCCTATGCCACAAACAGCTGTATATTGGATCCTATGCAGCGAATGCCTGCCGGTGAGTTCCTATGCCACAAACAGCTGTATATTGGATCCTATGCATCGAATACCTGCCTGTGAGTTCCTACACCACAAACAGCTGTATATTGGATCCTATGCAGTGAATGCCTGCCTGTGAGTTCCTTTGCCACAAACAGCTGTATATTGGATCCTATGCATTGAATACCTGCCTGAGTTCCTACGCCACAAACAGCTGTATATTGGATCCTACGCAGCGAATGCCTGCCTGTGAGTTCCTATGCCACAAACAGCTGTATATTGGATCCTATGCAGCGAATGCCTGCCGGTGAGTTCCTAAGCCACAAACAGCTGTATATTGGATCCTATGCATCGAATACCTGCCTGAGAGTTCCTATGCCACAAACAGCTGTATATTGGATCCTATGCATCGAATACCTGCCTGTGAGTTCCTACACCACAAACAGCTGTATATTGGATCCTATGCAGCGAATGCCTGCCTGTGAGTTCCTTTGCCACAAACAGCTGTATATTGGATCCTATGCATTGAATACCTGCCTGAGTTCCTACGCCACAAACAGCTGTATATTGGATCCTACACAGCGAATGCCTGCCTGTGAGTTCCTATGCCACAAACAGCTGTATATTGGATCCTACGCAGCGAATGCCTGCCTGTGAGTTCCTATGCCACAAACAGCTGTATATTGGATCCTAAGCAGCGAATGCCTGCCGGTGAGTTCCTATGCCACAAACAGCTGTATATTGGATCCTATGCATCGAATACCTGCCTGTGAGTTCCTACGTCACAAACAGCTGTTTGTTGGATCCTATGCAGCGAATGCCTGCCTGTGAGTTCCTTTGCCACAAACAGCTGTATATTGGATCCTATGCATCGAATACCTGCCTATTAGTCCTATGCCACAAAGAGCTGGCTGTTGATTCCTATGCAGAGAATGCCTGCCTATGAGTTCCCATGCCACAAAGAAAAGAGCTGAATATTGGTTCCTATGCAGCGGATACCAGTCAGTCGGTTCATACGCCACAAGTACCTGTCCGTGTGTTTTTCTGGCAGAATGTACCTCCCCTCCTCTTGTCCCTTTCTTTCTAACGCCATCTTCGCGTCTGCAAACTTCCCAGACCTATGCTCAGACTCACTCTTCAGCTCATAATACAAGTGACCTGTAGATTCTGATGGGCCAAGTAACAGGAATTGTCGGGCGCTTCGTAACATTTCATGTGTTTCTTACAGAGATTTCAGGTGCTTAAAGCAGCAGAAATCTGCTTTCAACAGAACTCTCTTTTACACTGACTTTCCCTCTAGCTGTCACACTAGCTCACTCTGCCTGTCTGTCTCTCATTCCCTGTTGGGTAATCACTCCCTCAGTCAGTCCCCCTGACGTTACCTCTGCCTCTCAGGCTGGCTATCTACTTTCTTCACTCTCTCGCTCCCGCCATTTCTCTGACAAGATCACACCAGGGCCACTGCAATGGCGTGATTTTGCGGCAGCAGCGAATTTTCACATGATAACAGATTTGCTCCATTTGTCACATAATCCATCATCTGCTGCATAATCTGCAGATTTTAACAAAAAAGTTGTTTCTACATCAAATGGATCAAAAGTGACTAAAAACTTGGCGACAGGTGTTCCTATGCAATGGAAGTCCCTTCGCAAAGGCGGACTCTTCGTTTTTAGCTGTTTATTGTTGTATTTTTGTGTTACATTGGTATAAATAAAGTGAAATACTTTCCCAGGCAGTTACTAGTATAAACATGACAAAATATTGAAGTAATACTATCACAAATTGTGCTGACTTCACTGCATATTTTGTCCTTTTTGCCGCATAATTTAGTCATACCGTGCTGCATAATTTGGTCCTCCTCTGCCACATAATTGCCATGGCTTATACCCACACTCACCTACTCACACCTTTGCAAGTTCTCTCTCTCTCTCTCTTACAGGTGATCAGAAATACATGCGGCAGCAGTGAGTGAGCGCATGTATGAATGTGACTTTACAGCTGAGTGCACGGTACAGTCACAAAACACACCAGATAGCACAGACACTGAAACTTGAGAGGCCAGTAGTATGCAGGCAAGTAATTTGTTGAAAGCTGGTCTGGTGCACTTCAGAATAATTCAGTGGGGCAGAACCTTCCCTGTAGATTGAAATATCATATGTTATGTACGCTGAGATCGCCATATTAATTAAGGGTCCGATTCACAGTTGTTTGGCCCGTAAATGGAGTTTAGGTGAATACAAAACTGATGTGAGGCGATATATCTCACCCATGGACAGTATCCACCCGGTAAACACACTCATTTATTCTGGTAAAAACCTGAGAAATATGGCCTTGCACGTGGGCAAGGAATCGGTACAGCGCTGTTTTATTCGCTATAATGTAAACTGCAACAACAGTGCGGGTTTATTTCTAGGGCTAGTGTTCAGCAAGACTTTTTGATTATATATATATATCTATATATCTATATATATTCCACCAAATTACCCAAGCAAGCCTGGCTGCACTCGACTGCTGTTGGAAGTTTATTAACCTGACGGCCGCTGATTCATGCCAGATTTAACGTCTCAATGCCCGACGCGTTTTGAAGTGTTAACTTCTTCCTCATGGGCGGCTGTATAAAGGTCATCAGGACATATAACTGGCATGCTGGATTTCCTGATGACCTTTATACAGCCGCCCATGAGGAAGAAGTTAATACTTCGAAACACGTCGGGCATTGAGACGTTAAATCTGGCATGAATCAGCTGGCCGCCAGGTTAATAAACCTCCAACAGCAGTCGAGCTTGCTTGGGCAATTTGGTGGACGGGCACACTGGAAAGGGCTGTGAGTGACGCCCAGTGGCGGAAGCTTACAGTCCACAGTGACTTGGCTCATGTTAGGAGCTAACCACACGCGTCTGCCCCAGGGCCGTGGGCTGTTCAGCTCATGTTATTGACATTTTTAATATATGAATTATTTGCACAGGCTCAGATAATTCTTCTTAAATACAGCCTCCCCGGTCTAATCAGCACCTTTCCTCCTCGGTGCCTCCTCTCGGTAACTGCCCTGTGCCTGCCTGGAAAGAAAGGTCTGAGAAAGAAGCCTGCCACCAGCTCCACACACAACATGGCAAGACAAGGTAAACCTATACATTTACCGTGTCTTTTCTGCTTTTTACTTCTTTTTCATGAAGCCTTGCAAATGAAAGTTCACTTTGTGTTGTATACCGACTGCTTCATAGTCCACTCGGTGCACGAAAGACAGCCCAAACATTGCCTATTAAACATCGGTTTTCCTCGGTCGTTCCATTTTTTACTGATCAATTCCCCCTTCCTAAACCTAAGAAAAAGCTTACAAGAGTTGTCGAAATCTGACCTTTTTACTCTTTCTGATCTGCAAGGACGTTTGTGCAAAAGTCAGTATTCGTAACCCTTTTAGGCAAAATATTTGTTTTCCAGTGAAACGTATTTAGTGCACTCACAACGTGCAAGTCGCTGACACCTACGACCCGGAAGTCCACTCCCCATATTCAGGATCAACCACGAGCGAGAGTCCGACTCCCGCGGTGTGGTCAAACCAAGACGGAGCCCTTTCATCCAATGAAAGATCAAAGCATCTATAAACAGGGCTTTAAGTGGGATAAAAATACTGGGGGGTCTCTCAAAGGGGCGTGGCCAATGTAAAAAAGGGCGTGGCTTAAAACACGTAAGCTACAAATCAAGCTTAGCATAGTGTGCCGCCCGACTTATATTTAGCTGTTTCTGTCGTTGCATCCAGATATATGATACAACAAGTAACATCATACCTACGAAGTCAGGACTATTGGCTTTGTCAATGGTTGTTAGTTGTATAAAATAAATAAGCAGCAACTATGGCTTGTTATATATAATATTGAAAAAGCTTCCACTTAATGCCCTGGTGACACCAGACAATGTCGCTGCTCCTGAGTTTCAAAAAGAGAAGGGAGATCCAGAGATAAAATGAGTGACTCTCTTTAAAGGATTTCCCTTCTCTACAACTCTTACCTGGCACGACGTCATGTCGTAACTTCTCCACTAGTGAGAAGTGTGAGCACGGGCACATGATGTGTCTGCTGTCACTGCAGCCTAGATAAAAATGGACCGCCTGTGCCAGGGCACAAAACAAAGCCCAATAGAGACCCGTTTCGAGGCCCCCTTTAAAAAACTGCCGGTGCTCAGCACCGGTGAGACCCGGCCCACTTAAAGTCCTGTGTATATATACACTTACCTTCTGCCCCCGCGCTGCGCCTCTGCTCCCACCACTGCAGTTCCCATGAGCACAGGCTCCCAGCTCACCACCCAATCCCAGCACTTCTCTCATGCTATTATTCCCAGCATGAGAGAAGCACAGGGATTGGGTGGAGCGGGTGGTTTCACGTTCCAGCAAGGACTGGAGCCTGTGCTCCTGAGCCCTGCAGATATCTCCAATGAATAGCCTGGAGATATACAAGTGCGCATGTCGGTTTGGCCAGCCATGGACGGCCGGCCAAACCGACATGGGCGCTTTCAGTGCCCACTACTTCTCCTCCCCCTGCTGGTGTCTCTGCGACCTGGCCCCGCCCACCCAAGACTCGGTGGACTCAGCAAACTCGCCCGAGTCAATAAAAAATAAAATGATAATAAAAGTGTTTTATTATCATTTTATTTTTCATTTTCTGCCTTTAACAGTGGGTGACGCTCCTCCGCCTTGTCGGAGGAGCCGCCCCTGCATTTCAAACTATCCCTTATGATGAAGGAAACTCCACTGGTAGATTTTCTCCAGGAGTTAGCGCTTCTTCCAGAAATCAGACGAGTCTCCAATGTCACTCGCCTCTATATCAGGATGGGCTGCAAGGGAACCGAGATGCTGCTTCGTACAGAATAGCCACACTTTCTTTGCTGTTACAGACCAGGAAACCAGTGACGCGCTCTCTGCTCTCCACTGCTCACAACGTCGTTCTTTCTGACACGCATTCTTCTCGATTTGTTGCTTCCCTCTTCTCCATTTTGCTTTCCACCCTTTTTGCTTTTATCCTTTTATCTCTCTCTTATGTCTCTCTTCTCTCATCCTACCTTTCCTCTCTTTATGACCCCTCTCTTGAGTCTTCCCCTTCCACCTTCAGTCTCACTCCATCTCTGCTTCCCTAATTTCACTTTCCTTTGTCTCCTTTCTCTTCTTTTCTCTTCTTTTCTCTCTACTTTCCCTCCCTTCCTCTTCTCATCTTTTCTATTCAGCCTCCTCCTCTCCTATTCCTCCATCTCCTTCTTTTGTCTCTCGTCACTCTCCTCTTTTAGTTCCTGAAAAGACTAATAACTCAGGCTCCCTAAGGGTAAACTTTAATCCACCAGGAATTGTAAGTATCTTGATAATTAAACTTGTGATTAGTGGGAAATGTGAAACTAGAAGTTGGACAAGGTAAAGTGCCAATGTGACCCTGGGCTGGCTTCCAGTGTCAGGACAAGAACATTCACATTTCCTAGTTTAGTACCCATTTAGCGTTCTCATAGCACGTTAATTTGCACAATATAATTCTTATTATTCAAACAACATCGTTTTTATGTTTTCAGGTACCCGATAAACAATATTTAAACATAAAGGAAGCATTCCCAATAAAGGTTGATTTAAAAAAAGGCCACGTCACCCTGAAAACCCAAACTTTCATATAAAGTGCATTATGAATCTTTTTACTCCACATCATGTAATCCATCTTGGCCAGTGGATCTGACCAGATGGCATCCATCTAGCAGCCAGCTCGATGCTCACAAACAAGAGCCCTGCCTTCTGCCCACCGGGGGATCTTTTAAAATAACATTGAATTCCCTTGTTCTTTCTTGAGATATGTATGTGTCCTTGTGAACTGCAACACTGCGCTCCATTTGTAGCAACACTGAGCTCCATTTGTAGCAACACTGAGCTCCATTTGTAGCAACACTGAGCTCCATTTGTAGCAACACTGAGCTCCATTTGTAGCAACACTGAGCTCCATTTGTAGCAAGGGCTCACCCGAGGCTCTGTCTTTGTACAGCCTGGATGTTTCAGTGCTGTTCAGAGAACTGTCTCTTTCTCTCTGATAGTATCCACAGCACCCAGAGTCACCTCTCCTCGACCCCGGGTCCAGCTCACCCTCTGACTGCCTGGGGCACACAGCATCACAGTCAGACCTAGCACTGGCTGTACTTGTGTGCTGTTTGCAGGGCGTCTCAAGCAACGCACAGAGGAGCTAGAGAAGTGAGGCACTGCATGTTAGTGCAGTGATGGGGAGAGGCGCTAAGACGTGTTAAACTAACCAAGGCACTAAAAGGTGTTAAACTAACCTCTGATGCGTGGTACTCGGCAAGGTTGGCACCTGACAATGGTAGCATTGCAGACAGAACATTTCCTATTTACATTCCCTTCAGAGGTAGGCACGTGATGCCAACAATTTACCTCTCCAACCCAAAAGGTCAGTGACAAATAACTCCATCAACATTTATATAAGCTTCACAGATTAAATATGCAAATGATGGAATACATTAAATATGATTAATACTGAAAAGAACACATCATTTGGTAACCCCATGATACATCATCCCTACCAGGGCACCAGAGGCCTGTCCGCCTCCAAGAAAATCCCCATAAATAACAAACACTTGACTACTTATGGGTAGGGACAAAAAGGTCGAGGGCCACCAACGGGTCAGTCCCCCTTCAAGCCAGCCCCATGCCCAGAAAAGCATTATCCCATGATGGGAACAAACCACTAAAGCAGCAAAATGTCTTGAGTAGCCCCGATACCTACTCGGAAAGTGACCGCCACAGGGTGAAAGGTTACTGCTGAACTCACTCTCTCCTACCAGCACCAACGATTGTTTGAATGAATAACCCCGGGTGTTTGTCAGAAAGATGCACCTCATCTCTGCAAACAACTCCACACTCCTGAGCTGGAGTAAGTTATTCCTGATGGTGCTCACGGATGAGCTTCTGCACTGAGTGATTTAGTTCTTTGACCAATTCATTCATAGCCCTGTGGCAAAACTATTCCCTCATACTGTCCAAGGAATGACCAGAAAAGTGTTGCTCCTGGCAGTCTCTTCCTCACTTCTGATGAGGCTGCAAAAAAGCTAAATTCCAAACTCTTTGCCTCCCTAAGGGAGACATTTCATTAACCCCCACATTTATGACTAAAATATCTGAGGCAGGGACTGCCGCCCCAGAGCTCAAGGCTCTTGAAGGTGCCAGAAAAAGTGATTTCGCCACAACGCCCAGAAACCCGCCCAGCGGTGTCTAACCCCCACAAACAGCTGAGTGAATGAATGTCCACACCAGCAAACATTCACAAGCCTTTGATGGGAGGCTGCAGGGAGAGATTTATACCAAGACAGCATCAGTGACCAACCCTCAAGCTCCAGGAAACTGAAAGGGGGTAGAGGTGGTGCGGTGAATAAAGGGTTAAGTGTGAGGGGGAGGAGAAGGGGGAGGGCTGGCACCTCAAGCTAAGTGAGGGTGGACATAGAACTCAAAGCAAGTAGACACCGGCCTCCTGAACCCCTTTATAGTCTCTGGCAACATACCTAATGCGGCTGCAGTAGTTGCAGCACAATTCTGAAACAGTGGGATATCAAGTGCACCATATCTACACCCCACGAGGACAATTCCTGCTTAGATACCCAGGTAAACTGAAAATGCGTCAAAGGCATGCCATCCTTGTGTCCCCGGAGACTGTAATGCCCGTTCTGTGATCCAAAACGTAAGCAGTCCTTAATCCAGGCCACAGGACAACAGGGAGTGGCCGGTGCTCAAGTGAGATGTACTCAAACAACTTTGCTCTCACGTTTGATCTCTTTATTCTCACTTTCAGGGAGTCAGCTGCAACTATTATTTCAGAGATGCTGACACCCGGAGATTTATCGAAGTGGGAGGAGCCGACCAATTTAGATATCCTGAAGTTGCAGAAAAAGGCAAGCGATTAGGCAAGCCTGAAGAGCAAGCTCTTGTGAGAAACCTATGCTTGGCAATCTACCCATGATATCTGAGAGCCTGGACACACCAATGGACCTATTGTCCTCCTTAGCCGGGACAATGTGCTCCCATCCTTACAGGGCCTTCTTGACTCAAAAATCCTTTGCTGGGTCTTTTCATCCCCTAAACCCTGCAAAGCAGGCAAATGCGGGGGCAACAGTTTAGCACCACGGTGCAAGGGCGTCTGCGTTGTTGGCAGGATTGTTTTTGTGCAGGAAGGGACACCTTCCTGTACAAAAACAATCCATGGAGGCTATTACCTCTTTTAATGTGTGCTGAAGAATGCAGTACACACAGACAGAGGGAATAACGAGGAGAAATAAAGATATTTCTACTCATTACATCTCCCTTGGGGAGGTGTACAGTTTTGACGCATTCCCAGATTTAAATGTCCTTGTAAATCTGGGAAAGTGTAAAAACCCATGGGTGTTGTGTGGAAAAACCCACCACAATGCCCATGGAACGCCCCTCCACATCCCCCGATGCAGTGTAAGGCAATGCAGCGACTTGCGCTGCATTCACCATATCTACAAGGCCATGAAAAGCGTGTCCTCTTAGATATGGGTCTGCACTCTGCGTCCCGTGAGTCATGAAAAGTGACGCACCAGTGGCCAAAGGAGCTTATAAATAGAAGGCCATCAGGGCGTCATTTACTACAATCTGATGCAGGGCAGCGCTGCACATCGTTTTGGTGCGCCGCCCTGCATCAAAAGAAAAGGGCAGGAATGCGCCGTGTCTATAAGATAGGCTGCATTCCTGACGTCTTACACTGCGCTGGCGCACAAATGGCTGCCTAGCGCCAACGTAGGCACCCCTGCATGATGGTGTAAGGGTGTCTGCATTCAAATCAGGTTGTTTTTGTGAAGGACGGTACACCTTCCTTCATAAAAACAACCCTTACATCGCCCCTGGGGAGGCTCAGGGTTTTGACACATTCCCAGATATACACTTTGTTGCAAATCTGAGAATGTGCCAAAAACCATGCGCGTTGAGTGGGAACACCCACCGTAACACCCATGGCATGCCTCCCCAGGGCAATGTAAGGCAACGCAGCGACTTGCACTGCGTTGCCTTACACCATATTTACAAAGCCATGAAAAGCCACTCAATGTGGCTTTCCTTGGCCTCGTAGATATGGGTCTGCACTGTGCGCCGCCGGAACATCAAAAAATGTGTCGTTCAGGCAGCGCACTAGGCTTGTAAATAAGCCTCTAATGGCATCATTTACTATATTTTGGTGTAGGGCAGCACCGCAAGCCTTCGTGCTGCACCATCCTACATCAAAAGAAAAGGGCAGGAATGCACAATATCTACGAGATACGGCGCACTCCTGTCCTCTTCCACAGCGCTGGCACCCAAATGACTGCCATGCACCAACGCAGGCACCCTTGCACCATGATGCAAGGGTGTCTACTATGAAATCAGATTCCTTTTGTGGGGGAGGGGACACCTTCCCTCACAAAACAACTCTTACTCCACCCCAAGCCCGGACTGGCCGTAGCGGGCACCGGGCGTTTCCCCGGTGGGCCGCCAGGTTGGGGGCCGGTTTTAGGCCTCCGGGGGCCGTTTTTGTTACTGGGGTCCGGCAATATCGGCCCCCTGTAACAAAATCGGCCGAAACCGGCCCTAGCAAGCAGCTCGGCCGCACCCCCCTTCTCTCCCCCAGGGGAGCCAGCCGAGCAGTTTGCCAGGGCAGGTTTCGGTTCCCAGTCCGGCCCTGCTCCACCCTTGGGTAGAAGTAGGCCTTTGACACAATCCCAGGTTTGCATCTTGTTGTAAATCTGAGAATGCGTCAAAACCCATGGGTGTTACATGGGAACACTCACCGTAACGCCCATTGCACGCCTCCCCATCAGACAACATATCTATGAAGCCATGCAAAGCCACTCAGGGTGGCTTTACTTGGCCTTGTAGATATGGGTAAGCCCAGTGCGCCGCTAGAACGTCATAAAAAGTGACGTTACGGCAGCACACTTGGCTTGTAAATAAGCCCCTCAGTGTTCTTGGGTGCTACAACGATACAAAACTTGCCTGAATTTGCAGGCGGCCCCTCTCTATTGTATTACAACCAGGCAGCTTTTTTTTTTAAACACCCTGTGATTCTGGGCAAATCACTTAATCTCCCCGTGTCTAAAAATGAATGTGTCCATCTGTAATGCAACTAGTGCTCATGTAAAGAGCTCTGATACCTTCGGGTCGAGTTTGAGCTATATAAAACTGCAAAAAAAAAAAAACTCTGGAGAAAGGATTGCGGATCAGAAACCCATCGTGAATTCGGCATGCCATATGGGTATCTGACTCTGATCCCAAGTAAATGATAAAAGAAAGGCTATTGGCATTAGTCCCGGAAAGGCTAAGGCAGCAAGGCGCTTTACCGTGGGCACCAGGAATTCCAGAATTTGAAGCACCCACCACACGAGCACGAAGGATCCCCCTTTACAAAACACATCGGGCAGACCCCGTTCAACACACAATTCATTGCATTCTGAAACTGATTCCATCGCACCGCTGCCCGCCCGCCCTCCCCAACTAAGAGGGCCATTAGGTGGGAAAGAGGCTGGCCAGGGCCGCCCCTACGGAGCGCACAGGGGCGTAACACAGGCCAGGCCCCTGCATCCCCCCAGCTACAGGGGGCCCCCTCAGCACAGTCTTCAGGTATGAGCGCTCCGGATAAAATCCGGAGCGGGGGCCCCTCCGTGTACATTGCAGGGGGGACCCTTAAACATTTGTTACGCCACTGGGAGCACAGCACAAAAAAGGCACTGCCCAGGTTTGCCAACTAGCGAACATTCGCTGCAATTTATCTGCATGCATTCCACATCCTCCAGCCCCCTCTGCTGGCCTTGTGTGGTGCTGTAGCATCTGGTACAATGTGGTATTACTAATAAAAGTTACATTTCGTGCAAGTACTGTAACTAACCACTCAGGGGGCAACGCCCATTGGGCTAAAAGGGCTACAGCCCCTCCGTCGTGTGTCTCAGCCCTGGCTGCTGTACCTTTCAGGACGCACTCAAATCTTTATCGGATCTATACTGTACTGCGCTGGAGATGGGGTCCTTAATGACAGCCCCATAATATGTGGAAAGTATTTGAAGTGCATAAAAAACTGTGGGAACTCTGATCCCCAGTGTAATGTTGTTGGGGCCAGAGACACAAAATATTCTGCAACTGTTTTGCCGCTCTTTCATCTTCAGACAAAATATACAGCATACCTTAATTTAAAAATAAATGTCAAAATAATCTGTGGATAAATGTATTCTTTTAGGCTCTGAAAGCTGACTTTGGTAATGGAGTCACTGCAGAGGTCTGTGTGTGTGTAACCAGACAGCCACACAACTGAATCCTGGTTTGGGCATGCTAGAAAAGTGATCTGTATTTATAGTGCTTCGCTGTCCCAGCCTGCGACCAAAAGCACTGTGAATATGCAAGATTCTGTATATATTACACACAGTATAAGAAAGGCTGCTGCAAAATGTGCAGAGATTAAAAGGCAGATTTACTAACTGTTCATGTAGCGTAGCGAGCAACCAAAGTTGTGCAGCGTTGCTTGAAAAGTAGAGAGAAGAACAGCACAACATCTCATAAATTATGGCGAACATCGCCATATCTACAAAGATTTGGCGCGGTTTTCTTCTCTCCTTGTGTTTCCATACTTTACGCTAACATGAGCCAACACACACACTTGCCCTTGTGCAAGGGTGTGTGTATTCTGGAAAGCATAGGTTTTGCACAAGAAAGGTACTCTTCCAGTGCAAAATATTGTGCTTAGACATAGTTTAACACTTTTCCCACTTTGTATGTGTTCTGTACAGTGCAGCATGCATGTAAAGTGGGAAGAACTTGGAGAAAAAAAAACATTTCACCAAGTCAAAGCCAGCCTCAAAGTTATGTTCTTCTGCGCAAAGCCCTGTCCACAAATGTTAATATAGGCCTTTGCGTTACAAACAATGGGTGGGTGCATGGGAACACCCACGTACCACCCATGCTACGCCGCCCTGACGCAAAGCAGCACTGCGCTACTTATGTTACTTTAGGCCTACTTTCCGAATCACTGACAGAATATCGACATCAAAAATATCGAGGTACAACAATATCGATGCAAAAATATCGATGTCCAGAATATCGAAGTCCTATCTACATAATGGTAAGTACAAAAATATCGGAAAAAAAATATCGATGTCTAAAATATCGTTGTTAAAAATATCGTTTTTTTTTATGTTTCCAAAATAATGTAAAATAAAGGAAATAATATATATAATTAAAAAAATTGTTAGAATTATTAGAAAATGTTTAAAATTATAAGTATTACATATAATGTAAAAAACAATTAAACATACATATATATAACATTTAATATATATATTTACTTAATATTAATAAATAATTATTTTATTCAATTATAAATTGTTAGAAACATATTAAAAATTATAAATACATATATATACACATACACCAATAACATAAAAATAAAATATATATATAATAAATTAAAATATTAAAATATTTTTAATCTTTTTAAAATACATTTTACACTACATTAACTTAAACAGTATAGAAAATATTGGATAGCGGAGGGGTACAAATTACTACTGTTGCACTCCAGTGAGTGCAACAGTAGGAAAAGTGTTGGATAGCGTAGGGGTAAAAATTACTATTCCAACTCCAGTGAGTGCAACAGTAGAGAAAGTGTTGGATAGCGTAGAGGTTAAAATTACTATTCCCACTCCAGTGAGTGCAACAGTAGGGAAAGTGTTGGATAGCGGAGAGGTAAAAATTACTATTCCCACTCCAGTGCGTGCAACAGTAGGGAAAGTGTGGATAGCGGAGGGGTAAAAATTACTATTCCCACTCCAGAGTGTGCAACAGTAGGGAAAGGGTTGGATAGCGTAGGGGTAAAAATTACTATTCCCACTCCAGTGAGTGCAACAGTAGGGAAAGTGTTGGATAGCGGAGAGGTAAAAATTACTATTCCCACTCCAGTGCGTGCAACAGTAGGGAAAGTGTGGATAGCGGAGGGGTAAAAATTACTATTCCCACTCCAGTGAGTGCAACAGTAGGGAAAGTGTTGGATAGCGGAGGGGTTAAAATTACTATTCCCACTCCAGAGAGTGCAACAGTAGGGAAAGGGATGGATAGCGGAGGGGTAAAAATTACTATTCCCACTCCAGAGAGTGCAACAGTAAGGAAAGTGTTGGATAGCGGAGAGGTAAAAATTACTATTCCCACTCCAGTGAGTGCAACAGTAGGGAAAGTGTTGGATAGCATAGGGGTAAATAGCGTAGGGGTTAAAATTACTATTCCCACTCCAGAGAGTGCAACAGTAGGGAAAGTGTTGGATAGCGTAGGGGTAAAAATTACTATTCCCACTCCAGTGAGTGCAACAGTAGGGAAAGTGTTGGATAGCAGAGAGGTAAAAATTACTATTCCCACTCCAGTGAGTGCAACAGTAGGGAAAGTGTTGGATAGCGGAGGGGTACAAATTACTACTGTTGCACTCCAGTGAGTGCAACAGTAGGAAAAGTGTTGGATAGCGTAGGGGTAAAAATTACTATTCCCACTCCAGAGTGTGCAACAGTAGGGAAAGGGTTGGATAGCGTAGGGGTAAAAATTACTATTCCCACTCCAGTGAGTGCAACAGTAGGGAAAGTGTTGGATAGCGGAGAGGTAAAAATTACTATTCCCACTCCAGTGCGTGCAACAGTAGGGAAAGTGTGGATAGCGGAGGGGTAAAAATTACTATTCCCACTCCAGTGAGTGCAACAGTAGGGAAAGTGTTGGATAGCGGAGGGGTTAAAATTACTATTCCCACTCCAGAGAGTGCAACAGTAGGGAAAGGGATGGATAGCGGAGGGGTAAAAATTACTATTCCCACTCCAGAGAGTGCAACAGTAAGGAAAGTGTTGGATAGCGGAGAGGTAAAAATTACTATTCCCACTCCAGTGAGTGCAACAGTAGGGAAAGTGTTGGATAGCATAGGGGTAAATAGCGTAGGGGTTAAAATTACTATTCCCACTCCAGAGAGTGCAACAGTAGGGAAAGTGTTGGATAGCGTAGGGGTAAAAATTACTATTCCCACTCCAGTGAGTGCAACAGTAGGGAAAGTGTTGGATAGCAGAGAGGTAAAAATTACTATTCCCACTCCAGTGAGTGCAACAGTAGGGAAAGTGTTGGATAGTGTAGGGGTTAAAATTACTATTCCCACTCCAGTGAGTGCAACAGTAGGGAAAGTGTTGGATAGCGGAGAGGTAAAAATTACTATTCCCACTCCAGAGAGTGCAACAGTAAGGAAAGTGTTGGATAGCGGAGAGGTAAAAATTACTCTTCCCACTCCAGTGAGTGCAACAGTAGGGAAAGTGTTGGATAGCATAGGGGTAAATAGCGTAGGGGTTAAAATTACTATTCCCACTCCAGAGAGTGCAACAGTAGGGAAAGTGTTGGATAGCATAGGGGTAAAAATGACTATTCCCACTCCAGTGAGTGCAACAGTAGGGAAAGTGTTGGATAGCAGAGAGGTAAAAATTACTATTCCCACTCCAGTGAGTGCAACAGTAGGGAAAGTGTGGATAGCGGAGGGGTAAAAATTACTATTCCCACTCCAGTGAGTGCAACAGTAGGGAAAGTGTTGGATAGCATAGGGGTTAAAATTACTATTCCCACTCCAGAGAGTGCAACAGTAGGGAAAGTGTTGGATAGCGTAGGGGTATAAATTACTATTCCCACTCCACAGAGTGCAACAGTAGGGAAAGTGTTGGATAGCGGAGAGGAATAATTTACTAGTCCCACTCCAGAGAGTGCAACAGTAGGGAAAGTGTTGGATAGCGGAGAGGAATAATTTA
>CAWUFW010021237.1:0-126939 GCA_963921515.1 Calotriton arnoldi
GACCACCACCGAATCATTCAGCAAGATGTGCTCTTTGTTTTCAAGGCATCTGCTTGGTTCTCTCCTAGGTTAGGGAGGATCCCAAAATCATCACCTCTCTCACTGCTTGCTAAATTTTCATTTTCACTTTTGTGAAATGACTATATGCATTTTAGCATATAAAGACCAAATACAGCTTGGTTAATGCTGAAGTGCTAGAGGTGACTCCTGATCCCTGAAGGGCTGGGCCTGCGTCACTCTGGCTTGACCGGAGCCAGGCTGCGTCACTAAGGGTGAAGGAGGCTTGGAGACAGAGCCTCTCCTGTTTTGCCTATCCTAAGGGGTTGGGCCTTTGTTCCCTGGCTTGCCCGGGGCAAGGCTGACATCTCTGGGTGTGGTAGACAGGTCAGAGCGTTCTACCTGGGGGCCACTGGGTTTCCCTAAGGCGGAGGGGCTGGGCCTGCGACTCCTGGCTTGCCCGGGACCTGGCTGATGCTCTGAAGCTGGTGGGGTCCCAGCAAGGTTTTCCCTGCTGCTCAGACTGCGTGGCGCCAGCTGGCATCCTTCTCTGTCTGAGAGCAGGCTTTGTGCATACATTGTTGCAGCTGAGGATCCATCCTGCTGGAGAGCAGACCCGTGGATACATTGTTGCTGCTGAGGGGTCTTCCGTCCGTACACTGTTGCAGTGGAGACGCCTTTCCTGCCGGAGAGCTGACTTCGTCGATACATTGTTGCAAGCTGATCACCTGCAAGCCCAGGCCGGGCTTTCTCTTCATTCCTCTTCGTGTGAGGCTGCTTTCTGTGCTGCTGGCAGAGAATACATTGCATCGGAGGCAGGGGGGCCAGTCCCCCTTTCAGTGCCTGCTCCAGCGCAGGTGCGGGCTACAGGACGAGGTGCACACGGGCGGTTGCCTTTTGCGAGCGTGTCTGGCTTGCATTGTGACACCTGGCGGCTGCCTTAGTGTGTGAACACTTTTTCCTGCCCACGGAGGTAAGGCGGAGGCCTTTTTCGTTTTTCTTGTGACTGCATTACATTAACAGACTTGAAGTGGCAGCTGCCTCTTCATTAGAACAAAACGCAGAGACTTGGCTCTCATTTCTTTTTGACTCACGCAGATGTACCTTTAACTAGGAGCCATGACAACCTCTTCCAGGATGTCAGAGGCCTCTAGGGCATTTGATTTTATACCTAACTCAGTTCGAGTTGAGGTTGCAGAAGCGCATAGGAAGGAAAAAAATGTGCTCTTTATTGTTGAGGATGTCATCAAGAGAGAATGTGATATTGCAGAGCGTGCCATAGAATGTGTGCAAGACTTTTCGAATAGAGGTATTTTTGACATTACATTTGCCAATGATTCCATTTGCCAAAGTTTCTTGCATAATGCACAGGCACGTCGTGATTGTGGGATTTTGCAGGGGCTCACATTTACGCCTATGTTTGCACCCAAGGAAGTTACGTTAGTAGTGCACATGTACAATACCTACACTGATCCTCGCCTCATTGAAGTATTTTTGCAGCGATATTGTGCTACTATCAGAGGGGGTCAGAAAATTAAGAATATCTGTGGCATTTGGAATGGCAAGCGAAAATATGTTGCGACTTTTAAAGAAGACTCTAGTGGAGTGCGAGGCTTGGCTCACCCTCCACAGACTTTTGCACTTGGCGCTAACAAGGGCTTCCTAGTTTATTCTGGCCAACCCTTATTTTGCAGATTGTGTCAGCAATTTGGGCATGCAAAAGAACAGTGCTCAGGCTTGGTTTGTAGGAACTGTGGGGGGTAAGGATCACAAGGCACAGGAGTGTCGTGCCCCCAAAAAATGCAATCTGTGTGGAAGCGAAGATCATCTCTTTAAAGCGTGTCCCAAAAGTAAGTTCTCATATGCGTCAGCTGCTGGTTCGCATGGCCACCCTTCCCATACCACCCCTCCCGCTCCCTCTGCTCCTGCTCCATCATCTGCTGAGCCATCTACATCAGCGCATTCGGACGTCACTGATTCAGACATTTTGGGTATATTTGAAGGCATGGAGATCCGCAAGTGTAGAGTGTCTGAGGGGGAGGAGGTGGAGGAGGAAGAGGGGAATCTGAGACTGCGGTTGCCCCTTCTTCCCAACCTGAAGAGCCTGACCCTGAGCAAATCCAGCAAGAATTAGAACAAGCAGACAGAGATAGACTTGAGGCAGAGCAAATGAAGCAAGCTATCCTGGAAAAACGTGCACGCCGTGAGGGGCAAAGCAAACTGCCTCATCTACTCCTTGTGCTAATGTCCCAAACCTAAGCCTATCTGCTGAGCCCTCCTCTAGTGATCCTATGAATTTATCTAACTCCATTATTCCCCCTACAGGTCATGAATCCGATGTGGCTGGCGCAGTCAGGGATCTGCGCAAAGTAGCGGAAGACACAGCTGCCTCTTTAGCCTCAGCTGTAGTGGTCTCTAGTGCAGCCGCTGCCATGGAGCATAGTGGGTGGACCAATTATAATCCAAAACAACGTAAAGTTTTTAAACAAGCGGTGGGCCCAGTTTCAAAAGTGAATACAAGACGGCGCGCATCCTCCTTGGACCGCCCACCAAGAAGGGGGAGGTTTGACCCCCTACTTAACCTCTCGGACTCCGAGGAGGGTATCGGGAATGTTGCTCAAGTTATAGAAGTGCACGATAGTCAGATTATTGATTTGGAGGCTTCACCTAATCTCGAGGCTTTGCTTTCACAGGCTTCATTTGAAGGTCAAGACCAAGACACAGCTTCACAGTTTGCATGTGTTAATTCTGTTGTGGTACCTGAATCACAAGATTTGTAACATGGCTGTTGTTTTACTTATTATACTCATGGCAGTAACAATTGCCACTTGTAACGTTAGAGGCATGAGTGGAGAATTACGGCAACAATTGATCCTTCATTATTGTAAAAATGTACAAGCGGATATCATCTGCTTACAAGAATGTCACTTAGGTTTTAAACCCAATTATTTTTCTTACCAATCCTTATGGCAAACAGGACCCTCTGCATGGTCGGGAGGGGCCAATAAGAATGGCGGCGTTGTTATTCTTTTTCAGAATAAGCATTGGCAGATACTAGACGAGAAAATAATATCCCCAGGGAGAGCAGTTCTTCTGTCTGTACATATGGAGGGAATCCCTTTAAAGATATGTGTGGTTTATGCTCCAGCCAAAAAAACAGAACGTAAGGATTTGTTTTCACTAATCCAGCCTTTTGTAACAGGTTCAACGCCATTACTGTTAGTTGGCGACTTTAATTGCATCACACATGGTAAAGACAGGCAAGGGGTGCACACTGAGTACACTATGGATGTAACCTCAAAACTTTTAAAAGCACTGATCTATGACCTAGGCCTTTATGATACCCACAGGAAATTTTGTCCACCAGGGACAGGTTTTACATGGGAAGCAGACCATGGAGGAGTCAAATCGCGTATTGATTATATATTTGCATCCAAGCTGCTGTGTGCACAACATGGCGCCATCACACCGGTTTCCTTTTCAGATCATCACTTGGTGTCCACGTCACTCTCCGTTCCTGCCAGACCTCAAAGGAGTCCAGGCAAGTGGAAACTTAATTGTACATTATTGGAAAAAGAAGAGATTTGTGTTAAATACAACAAGTGTTACTGTAAATGGGCGGCTCGCAAAAGTACCTTCCCTACACTCTATCAATGGTGGCGCTGGGTTAAACACCAAACGCGGATTTTCTTCCAAACACAGGGAAGGGTATTGCACAAGTTGGAGTGGCAGGATTTTCTTAAGTTACAAAAAAGACGGGTTTTATTGCAACAATTAGGTGATGCAGGGAAAGATGTAAAGGAAGACATCAGATCACCTGAAACAGAAATGAATACATGGCTTAAAAGGAAAAGCAAAACTACCATTTTTCATTCCAGGGTGAAACATTATCAAGAAGATGAAAAATGTACAGCATTCTTTTTTTCGCAAGGCAGCTGTCTCTCATAAACTACTAACCACGCTTTTAAATGACAAAGGTGATAGAGTGAATGGGGTAGAACAATGCCAAAAAGTGGCCTATGCATTCTACTCCGCATTGTATGCCTCTCCAAGCACTCCTCCTCCCAAAGAAGACAGAGTCATACTGTGAAGCCCTCCGAGAAAGTCTTACTGATGAACAAAGAAAGTTTTTGGGGGAACCTTTTGATGGTGAAGACTTTCTCGCAGCTTTGGGAGCAGCACCCGGGGGCTCTAGTCCTGGTTTGGATGGGTTACCGTGGGAGTTTTATAAAAAGTTTTGGGGTTTGCTTTGTAAAGATTTTATGGACATGATTGTACATAGTTTTGAACATGATGCATTTACCATGGATTTTTCCGCAGGACTCATCACCCTCCTCTATAAGAAAGGGGATGAAACATCTCTTCAGAACTGGCGCCCAATTTCTTTGCTTAACGTGGATTACAAACTGGTATCCAAAGTGTTAGCTCGTAGATTCCGCTCTGTCCTGCGCACTAGTATTCACCAAGACCAAACATGTGCAATAAGGGGACGCACTCTTGTTGACAGTCTCACCATCATTCGAGATGATCTCCATTACAACCAGGACAGAAACATCCCTTTGGGAATACTGAGTTTGGATTTTCGAAAAGCATTCGATAGTGTTTCACATGATTTTCTTTTTTAGTGTTGTCCCATTTGCGGGTACCCCCCAATATCATGCGAATGTTACAAATATTATACAAACAAGCAAGCAGCAAAGTCAGTATCAATGGTTTTCATACTGAGGCCTTTCAGATACATACAGGAGTACGACAAGGCTGCCCTTTGTCTCCAGCACTTTTTGTGTGTGCTTTGGAACCTTTCATGTGTAAATTGCGAAGTGACAAGGTAATTAGAGGGGCGTTTGTACCCGGTGGTTCAGCCTCACAGGCCAAAGTCGTAGCATACTTGGACGATGTTCCCGTCCTATGCACCACTGCAGCATCAGCACGCAGAGCTCTTTTGCATGCTTCATTATTTTCGCCTGTTTCAGGTCTTGCACTGAATATGGAAAAAAGTGTGTGTGTCACAGCTAGCCCCTGGGACAGGTTGGCAAATCTGCCTGTGAATACCACCACTGAACCTACAAAGATTTTGGGACTTTATTTTGTGTCACAAGGGCATATTCAAAAGAACTGGGCAATACTGCATGACAAAATAGTACAGAAAATATCTATGTGGTCTACACATAAACTCACATTGGAAGGCAAAGCATTGGTTATTAAGGCGGTCTTATTTCCGTTATTGCTTTACACTGCAATGATTTTTCCTCCCTCCCCTCAGGTGTTACAGAAATGTGCAAAAGTGCTTTTACCTTTTTATGGGGGTCAAAAATGGAAAAAGTAAGTAGAGACAAAACCTGCAAGCATTGGAGAAATGGAGGAAAGGTCTTCCGGATCTCAAAACCTTTTTGTATTCTAAATTATTTAGTCATATTATTTCCAGAACAGAAGAAGATATGTCAACCACTGCTAGCTGTTTTACTTGTTATTTTACGGGTTCCATGTTGAGAAAGTTTGGACTTTTTACCTCTTCCAATTTGCGGCCATTGGCTCAAACTGTTCCTCCTTTCTATATGGCCTTACAGACATTTTTGCACACAATGGACTTAACTGATCTTACCAGAGACATTTGTAAAGACTCTAAACGCTTGAAAAATGCTTTATCTTGTAGAGAAAAACCAGTCATATAGGGTCTCTTTCAGAAAAGCAGTCACGTGCAGTTTGGCATATGGTGGGACACAGAGATCTTGGTCACAGCCAAAAGGACATCGCCTGGATGAGCGCCCATGGATGCCTCCCGGTAAAGACATTTCAACATCGTAGAGGCCTCGCTCCCTCCGCACAGTGCCCAAGACCAACCTGTGCCAACGAAGAGACGGTGTATCATCTGCTTTGGGGTTGCCAGTATGCACAGGATTTCTGGACATTGCTTCAGCCTTTCTTGCTTCATATTGCGAACATTACCACTTTGACATTTGAGACTATCCTGTATGGCTGGACCTTGCCTACTTCCCGCTATCCAGCCGCCTGGAGACTTATTAACTGTGGGAAAGAATCCCTTTGGGAAGCAAGGAACCTTATGTTATATCTGTATAAGACTTTTGATTCAAAAACATGCAGAAACCTTTGCCTAGCAAAAATGAACACTTATGTGGCTGCAGACAGAGAACTTTTGGGGGATGATCAGGCTTTGGCCACATGGCAAGTACCTAAATGGAAAGAATGGGTTACTTGAATTTCTTCTTTTTTTCTGTTGTGCATGACCCCTGCCACCGGGGCATAAGGATTGGCACTTATATAGGTTTTTTTATGACAACATAATCTATATCTAGGAAAAATGTAATTATGGACTTTGTTCTGTAACTCATGATCATATTGTAAAAAATTTCTTTTTCCTGTATGTGTGCCTTTAAACAATAAAGGTTTTCAAAACAGCATGTAAAGACAGAGATACCTGTTATTTTGCCAAAAGTATATGAGGTTTCTGTTTTATTAATTGGGAGTCTGGCGAAGTTGTGGAATTCACAGAGTTTTTGCTCAACTTCGCCCACCCCTAATAATAACCCAGGAATTTGGCATGAGTTAGCCCTTGGGGAGTCCTTCCCCACACTGCAAAATTGTTCTCCTAGCCCATTAATATATAATGAAAAAAGGAATGAGGCCAGAACACACCCCTGCCTCACCCCCATATCAGAGGAACATTCTTCTGTTAAATCCCACTCTCCATTAAACTGCACTGCGGCTGATGTGTATTCGTGCAGCCTGCTAAGCAGGGTGATAATTTCTCCATCAATCCCTAACTGTGCCATTGCGGACCATAAGTAAGAGCGGTCCACTGTATCGAAGGCACACGTTAAATCCATAAAGGCTAAGTGCACAGAGCCTTTTTTGGCCTTAGTATATTTTTGTACAATTAGGGCCACATTTAGTGACTGCTCCACGGTTCCGAGGCCTGGTTGAAACACAAATTGATAGATCGAGAGCGCCTGGGACTCAAGCGACCATAGTTCTAATTTGGCCAAAAAAACCCTGCCAAAAACTTTAACTGAGCCATCCAGCAGAGAAATCGGGCAATAACTGAGGTTGACTCGTGTCTCCCTTTTTAAAAATAGGAACTATAATAACTTCCTGCCATGTCCTAACTAGGGGTGCCACTATAGCAGCTTTTATAACATTAGTTATTAATGGGGCCCAGAAATCTGGTAGATATTTGTACAGATCTATTGGGATTCTATCAGAGGAGTCAAAGGGAGCTTTGACACAGGAGCTGAACTCATCAGAACCACGTTCACGGGCTGAGGGTTGAGAGAAAATTATTTTCGAAAAGTAGTCTACCCAGTCATTAGCTAATACAGTGGTATCTAGTTTGGGCATTTCATCTTGAAGCAAGGTAGTGGAATTCACAACCTCTCAAAAGGCACGTGAATCTTTTAATGTAGAGGCGATTTTTAGATCTTCCCAGGCCTTCCCCTTCAAATACATTTTCCTTTTGCTAATTTGTTTATAGCCTTTTCTGGCTTTCCTTCATCCTTATTCCTCACATTTTTTTTCAAGGCACGCCATAATGATGCTTCTGAGCAGGCACTATTAAATCATTTAGGGGTATCAGATGTTCTACTGGCACATTTAGTTATTTTATCTGCCAAGTAGCCATTAAGGGATGTAAAAGCCCATATAACGTCATCTGGGCTTGAGGAATCTAAGAGATGTACCTCGATTTGTGCCCGATTATTTGCCATGAGCTCTTTAAGAAAGGCCTCCTTGTCGATTTTCTCCCATTTAATATTCACACCCCTATTCTTATTATATGAAGCCCTATATTGCGATTTCTTGCCCCTCGTTACTCAAGTTTAGAGTTAATATTATGGGATTATGATCACTTATACAACTAACCATTACCACAAGTCCTTTAAAAAAAACGTGACAGTTCTTTACTAAATAAAATGTGATCAATAATTGAAATAGAAGTAACTCCCATTTATGTTGGAATCTGGGGTAGAGTGGGAATGTCCAGATCCTGGGCAAATAAGTTTTTAGCCCAAAAAACTCTATTCAAGAATCCCCATATTGCGTATGTTTAAAATGCGTCAAAGGCTGATCTCCCTCATCACAAATACCACATGATGCCTGCACTCTAGGGTCACAAATTTCTATGTTAAAACTCTGGCCCAAATTATTTGAAGATCCTTTGAGTGATCATATTGGGCTTGAGATATTGCATCCTCTAGCCCATCTATAATCTTGGTCACAGTTGGGTCAAATACATTATAATAAATTAAAAGCGAATCAAATGACTTTTGCAGGATAATTAAAAGCGGCTGAAAATATGGGGATATGCAGAGTTCTCTAACCATGATGTCCATCAGAGTCACTGAAATAAAAGTAATCAGACTTCCTTTAGCTCGGCCTGACCTTGAGGGAATTGCTGGGACACAATAGGAAGCATATTCATCAATATAGGGTGAGTCTGTTAGCCAAATCTCTTGGCAACAAACTATTGTGTATTGCTCTACCAGCATTTTCCTATTGGGTAATCAATCTTGAAGCGAAGTCCCGCAATGTTCCATGAAATCATACTAGAAGCCTCCTCCTGGTTGATTCCCAGATTAGACGCATAGTAGAGCGGAGGCGATGATATTAAAAGGTGTTTTTGTGCGATTATGCCTTCTGATTTCTGTGGCTGTCAGTCTTGTATTTCCAGGGTTGACAGAACCTTAAATCTATTTGACAGGGGCAAATCAGAGTGGACACTGAAAATGAAAGCACCCACAAAGGTAAACAAGGGTTATAGGAGGAAAAAGCTTCTTAGTATCCTTGCACATCTGCTTCGTGTTTTGTGTACTGAAGCAGCTGACATGGCCATATTTACCATTAGACTGGTTACACATTGCCGACTGATATGGCATTACATTTAATGGAAACAAGTTTTATTTCAAATGTGAACACTAACTTTTTAACTGGAAATGCTTGTTAATAGTAATGAAGGAGAAATGCCATTCGGACATGGCTGCCATTGCAGTGCCATCATAGGATGCGGATGCTGCCAATGATAGAGAGTTGTCCGGTATCAATGAGTGAAATGCTGGCAAACTACTCAAAAAAAAAAAAAGATGAAGTTAAACAAATGACACACTGGCCAACCAACACTAGCATTGAATGGTCACTTATTTAGGTGAATGTGCACGTTGTGCACAAACAAAATGTATCAGCCAGAATGAAGACAGCCAATGGATAAACTCGGCTGACCTCTTGTTCTATGCTGAATGCTGTGGTGGTTGGTAGCAAAATGTAAAATGACAATGCAACAGACCAAAGGATGGATAGGGCTGAGGAAAGCCCCTCTATGTTAGCATATGTTTTATTTAAAGATCTCCTTAAACAAAAAAACAAAAGGTCTTGGGTAACATCAGACCTAAACAAGCATTTGCAAAGCCAACTGGTCTGGCTAATAACTGAAAATACATGCATTCTTTATTTTAGGTAGTTCCTCAGTCATATACTCCTAAACTGAGAATAATCCTAACTTTAAGACTTTCGGTATTCACAGAAGGCATTTAGGAGTCCTAAAGTTAGGACTACTAACTTCTGTGAATACCGAAATGAGTAAGTTCATTCTGTGAATACCAAAATGAGTAAGTGTATTCTGTGAATACCAAAAAGTACTAACTTTACGTTTTTGACGTAAGTTAGTTCTGTGAATCAGGCCCATTGAGTCACTCATCACCCATGCGCTCAGTGACCCATCCTTTCACTCAAAGAGCTATGCATCATACTCTTCCATCCACAATGCCATCAGCACACTCACCAATTGATGAATAGGCACTTTGATTTATAAGTTATTTAGCCATTTTGGGTTTGCTACTCATCTGCGACTAGTTTGAGGGTGCTGTCAGTAGTGTTTGAGAGTGCTGTCACTAGTGGACGGCTATTACTTTGCAAGGAAAGTGAGAGTGATATTAGTAGATTTGTGAATGCTAGCATGGGTGGGGTGGAGAGTGTGCTTCCAGTAGTGCGTTAGCACTAGTCTGTGATGGATTTAAAAATGCTTCTGCTAGTGTGTGACTGCTGCTCTCTGAGGGGTGTAAGTGGTATCAGTAGTGTGTGACTGCAAAGTTTAAAAATAAGTTTTACATACATTTAAAATGTTTTTGGGTATTAATGTATAATTACAGATAAGGTTCACAAGTGCTGATCTTTATATATATCGATCTATATATATATATATATATCTATATATATATATTCACTGAAAAAACCATAGGTTTTAGGGACAGTTATAGTTAGTTGGACATTGCACTCGTACAAAACCCGTGAAATTCCCCGTTATAGTTAGTTCAGGTAACTATAACTCGCGCCCCAGCAATGCACTGCTGATGAGCGTCACATATTACATCACTCATGACATGGTCAGTGACATCACTGATGACATCACTGATGACATCTCAAATGACATCACTGATGACATCATCCAGTGACTGTGTGTTTCTGTAACGTTTAAATATGTTTAATATATATAGGGAAAGGCGTATTGACGAATGAGTGGGTGTATAAGTGTCTGAATGGATGATTTAGTAGGTGCGTGACTAACTCTATAAGTGAGTGATTAAACGTATCTTACTGAATGCATGGGTTAGTGACTAAACTGGGTGAATGTCTGTATCCGTCTGTCTGTTGCTGTGTAAGTGGCTGCATGGGTTTGTGAATAGCTACATGAGTGTCTATATGAGTTATTGATTGGTTGTCTGAGTATCTGTATGGGTGTCTGAGTGTTTGTGTGGGTGGGGTGTGTGCGACTCTGTGCATAGATGTGTGAGTGGGTGATTCACTGGGTGGATGATTTCAAGAGTGCATCTGTGATAGACTGTATGGGTGGGTAAGTGTGTGTAAGAGTGTGTTAGTGAGTGAATGTATGTCCCAGTGGTACATGTGTGAGTAACTACATATGTGAAAGGCAGTATATATGTGTGTTGGAGTATATAAATAGCTATAAGCGAGAGTGTGTGATTGTGAGAGTGACTGTATGGATGAGTGTGTGCTTGTATCAGAGATTGTATAAGAGCGTAAGAATGTGCTAGTATTTGTATGAGTAAGTGAGCTGGTGTGTGTATAACTGTATAGGTGAGTAAATGGGTGTGTGCTTAATTTTTGCATGACTGACTAGGTGTGTGAGTACCTCTATGGATGAGTGGCGGTGTGTGAGTGTTTATATAGGTGTATGAGTGCATATAATAGTCCTGTACTGAGTGACTATAAGTATGAGTGACTGTACGGGTGAGTGAGTAGATGTGTGTGTGTAGACCTAAGAATCAGTGAGTGTGTATATAGTAATTGGTGTTGTAGTGTCTATGGTTTTGACTATGGCAGTCTGTAATTTACAGTGGGTGTATCAAAAGTTATATTAGGGTTTGAGAAGATGCATCAAATTATCACATGGATGATGTCATCAGTGATGTCATCAGTGATGTCATTTGAGATGTCATCAGTGATGTCATCAGTGATGTCACTGACCATGTCATGAGTGATGTAATATGTGACGTCATCAGCAGTGCATTGCGGGGGCGCGAGTTATAGTTACCTGAACTAACTATAACGGGGGAATTTCACGGGTTTTGTATGAGTGCAATGTCCAACTAACTATAACTGTCCCTAAAACCTATGGTTTTTTCAGTGAATTTGTAAGGTTTTTTAAATGCTAATTTCGAACTATAACGTGCCTGAAACCTATGGTTTTTTCAGTGAATTTCAAAGGTTTTTTAAATGCTAATTCCGAACTATAACATGTCTGAAACCTATGGTTTTTTTCAGTGAATTTCAAAGGTTTTGTAAATGACAATTTTTAAATGTATTAATTGTTATATTTATTTTTTTGATACTGATTTACTACATTTTTTTAAACTATTTATTTTTAGATATTTTATTTTTTAAATTACATTGTAATTACATTATACATTACATTACAAAATATACTTTCTCAGAATGAATTACTTTAGTTTAAATACTTTGCAAATAGGCAATAGACTTTTAAGTACAGTAGTTACAGTTGTTGCAATGGGCAACACAATTTCAAACACAATGCAACATTGAGCTCAATGTGAATTTCTAGTTAAATGCAATTAGTTACTTTATGGATTACTTTTCTAACCACAGGACTGGATCCTAGATTCAGTCCTGCGACATCTCCTGTAAACAGTTGAGTAAAAGCGTTTTGGTTACAGTAGTGATTTTTAAGGAATATTATTGTATTTTAAAAGTTGACACAAACTTTTTCACATAGAATCACCAATGTTATCCTATGGGAGGAAATTCACTTAGCAGGTAAGTAGTGTTATCGTTACTTTTTTCTTACTCAGTGGTGGATCCTGGATCCAGCACTGGTGCATCTCCTGTAAACAGTTGAAAGAATGTGTTTAAGTCATACAGGCGATTTTTAAGGAATATTTGTAGTTTGTGAAAATCGACACTTTGAAACTTTTCTGCTGAAAACCAGACTATGGATTCCTATGGAAGGAAATACAAGTTACTGGTAAATACGGTTAGAATTACTTTTCAGGGTCAGTGCTGGGCTAAAAGATGCAGCACTGGGTTCTCTCCTGATAACAGGTGAGTAAATCGGAATTCAGTAGTTCGGCTGATTTTAGAGGAATATTATAAAGTTCCAAAACTCCACACTTAGAAGAATTTCCAAGTGAAACCAGTCAATGTTAGCCTATGGAAGGAAATTCAAGTTACTGGTAAGTACGGTTAAAATTACTTTTCAGGATCAGTACTGGGCTTAAAGATGCAGCACTGAGGTCTCTCCTGATAACAGGTGTGTAAATCGGAATTCGTAGTTCGGCTGATTTTAGAGGAATATTATAAAGTTCCAAAACTCCACACAGAAGAATTTCCAAGTGAAACCAGTCAATGTTAGCCTATGGAAGGAAATTCAAGTTACTGGTAAGTACGGTTAAAATTACTTTTGAGGATCAGTACTGGGCTCAAAGATGCAGCACTGAGGTCTCTCCTGATAACAGGTGAGTAAATCGGAATTCGTAGTTCGGCTGATTTTAGAGGAATATTTGTATGTTTCAAAAATCGACACTTAGAAACTTTTTCAGCAAAAAGCAGGCAATGATATCCTATGGAAGGAAATTCAAGTTACTGGTAAGTACGGTTAAAATTACTTTTCAGGATCAGTACTGGGCTCAAAGATGCAGCACTGAGGTCTCTCCTGATAACAGGTGAGTAAATCGGAATTCGTAGTTCGGCTGATTTTAGAGGAATATTTGCACAGTGGTGAAGGGAGGGGGCGGGGCTTCAGGTGACATGTCTGCAAACAGGCCCCGTGGCGCGTTTTAAGATGGGGAATTAAATCCTCCTCAATCCCGAAGGTCCCTAGGGGCCAAGTAGCCCACCAGATACCTCCAGTATGCGCCAGAGAGCTGCGTTGCAGAGAGGTGTTCAGAGGCCACGCCCCTTTTTGCACCTCTCTGCAACGCAGCTCTGTGGTGCTTTCTGGACATACCTGGTGGGCTAGTTGGCCCCCAGGGACCCTCAGGATTGAAGGGGATTTAATTCCCCATCTTAAAATGCGCAACGGGGCCTGTTTGCACACATGTCACCTGAAGCCCCGCCCCCTCCCTTCACCACTGTGCAAACGCGCCCGTGGCGCGTTTTAAGTTGGGGAAATAAGTCCCCTTGAATCCTGAGGGTCCCTGGAGTCCAACTAGCCCACCATGTACCTCCAAAAGCGCCACAGAGCTGCGTTGCAGAGAGGTGTAAAAGGGGCGTGGCCTCTGTACACCTCTCTGCAACGCAGCCCCTGGCGCATACTGGAAGTTCCTGGTGGGCTAGTTGGCCTCAAGGACCCCCAGTATTCAAGGGGAATTCGTTCCCCCTCTGCAAATGCGCCAGGGGGCGCGTTTGCAGAGTGGTAAAGGAAGGAGGCGGGGCCTGCAGCACGATCATTTAAAAAAAAAATAATAATAATTAAAATGCTTTTTTCTGCCCAGGGGGTCCTTGTGGGACCCCCTGAGCAGACCTAGGGGGTCAGGGTGTTTCTACCCTGCCCCCTTTGTGCGTTTTGCGCACTTGTTTCTGTGCCTCGGTTCTACCGAGGGACAAAATGGCTGCCAACACTTCCTGATTTGGAGTGTTGACAGCCAATTAGCATGCAGCTCGTGATTGGGAGGGTACGCGGACCCTACTCGGCCATAGATATATATGTGACTTTACTTTTGATTGTCTCAGGAACTACTGAACGGATTTACACCATTTAACAAAAAGGGTTCTTTCTGAACCAAGAACTACCTCTTTGCCAAATGTGGTGTAATTCCGTTCAGCAGTTCGGGCTGTAGCCGTGGCTAAAGTTTCCTATGGGAAAATGAATTGGGAAAACACGTTTTGGGACCCCCCTTTTTTCTCGGCCCCCGCTTGACGAATCACTCCGAAACTTTCAGGGTAGGAGCGGACCGGAGCGGGCCATAAAGTTTGAAAATTTTGCGAAGTTTCGTCAACCGACGCAAGAGTTATTTCAAATAGAATGTTGCGGATTTCCTATGGAAAATAGGTCCTAACTATAACTATCTACTGGCGACCGCCAGTAGATAATATATATATATATATATATATATATATATATATATATATATATATATATATATATATATCCCAACATGCAGGGACACAGGGAGATGCTACGAGCGCGAGCTGACGCGTACTCTTGATGAATGTGTGACAACAGAGTCCATCCTCCCCTGGTACCCCTAGGAAAAGGTCCTATAAATACGGTCTGTATGGTTATGTGCATGTTTTTTACTATTTAATTGCACAGAAAATTAGCAATCGCAAAAAGCAGGGTAAAAACGAGATCCTGAGGAAAGCCTACTGACTCTTCACGGGCTATAAAAAGGCTGTATCGGATGCCTGAGAGCATCAATTCCTAAAAGCATCACACTGATCTATTTTAATCTAGCCCTAGATCCCAGAATAATACATTTGTTACAAAGGATTTAAAGGCTATTTTAACACACTCACTCAACCCTGCCTTCACTCACTGCTACCACTCAAAGAGACCGACTTACAAACATGTCAAGCCCACCTATTCATGTTCAGTGTCTAGGTGAGGGTCCAATGATGAAGCATGTCAAAGGTGGTAGTTGTGGGTGAAGACCATATATATATATTATATATTATATATATATATATATTTATATATAAAAATAGTTTCATTTTTCACACCATCTCGGAGAAAGTTTACTGTCTGAGAATTGTGAAGCAAGCACCGATTTACCTGGGTGCATTAAGCTCACTTATCTCGGGTACAGGCAAGACAGACACTGTCACAAATAAATGAGTCTCCCCTCTCCTTTTGCTTATTGCATAGTAAAATAGGGAAGCCGAGGGTATACCCTTACCATATACTTCTAACTCCACTTCGGTGTATAAAAATTCTACGGATTTGCAAAATTTACTAATGTTCACCCATACCAAGATCGCTCATTTCATATGCATTAGCAATAACACAAGGCCAAAACCAAATATGTCCTTTTACGGCTAAACATTAACAAGTAGCATAGTTAGTGAAATTGAGCTTTTTAGAAAGACACATTTGGGAAGCGGACCTGGAATTATAACTTGCTCTTATTGGCTAGACACAATGGCAAACGAGCATCGCCGAGCCCCCTTCCCACTGCGGTCTACATGTGAAGAGCAGGGAAGGATTATCTTCGAGCCCTCTCACTGCATCAGCCCACGTGAGAAGGAACGAGCTGGATAGCTAGAGGGGTGAATGGCGACTGCAATAAGAAACCCCACACAGAAGCCGATCTACAAGAAAGGGTTTACTTCCTGCAAACCTGAGGCAGGCACACTCCGGGATTAAGCCTCAGATGCTTCTGACAGGCACTTAAGGAACAACAGAAATATCAGGACAGAGCAGGAGCCAGGAACATGTCAGCCTCTGTGCTGAAAAGGACAATGAAGCATTTATTAATGGATGCAAACTGATATGCATTTCAGAGCCTACCACTTCTGGATGACTTTAAAGGCAGACTGCAAACAAACCGATGGCTCCGAATGGCCTATTTTTAGGTGGATATGCACATGTGCAAGAGCAAATTGCGACCACTCACAGTGAAGAGTCAGCCAGAGGTTGAACTGGGCTGACCCACTGTCTCATACTGTATGCTGTGGTGAGCAGAAGCAAAAAATGTATAACACTTAAACGGACCAATGGATGAAGAAGAGTGACAGAAAACCCCTCAATGTATGCTTTTATATATGTGTTCTTGAAAAAAGTTATGGGAAAATCAAGGATCTTGGCATTTGCCAGAACTAAAAAAGAACGTCTTTAGGGCTCCTTACAAAATAGTTAGGGCTTAACTCTAAACTACTACCTGCTAATGATAGGCCATTACACACTTGGATATGCAGTACAGTTATTTAAATGACATGATAAGTAGGAGGTGTGAAGAGGGTTCAGGAGATGACCACTGTGAAAGTAAAAACAGGGCAAGAGTTCAATGTACCCACTGTGAAGAAACACCAACCACACTTTGTAAGGTGGGTGGTTTGGGCAGTGCAGGATGTTCCAGGTGGGAATGTTATATCCAGTGAAACAAAGCCAACACACGCACAGCAAAGGGAATCTGCTAGGGTTACACAAAGAAAAATAGGTATCAGAATTTTTTTATTTTAGATTGCTGTACCGCATTTTAGTATAGTCAATAATATTACTATGGTCTAGGGCGTTTTAGTCTCAATCTTTATATGTCTACATGTGAAAAATTGGGTTGCTGGTTGAGGGGGATGTTAACCCTGCTCACGGAACAGCCACAATCCCCGTCAGGGTGAACCACAAAAGTCACTAAATTAACCTGTGCTGAACCCTCTGGTAGCTTGGCACACGTTTTAATACATTTGACATCAAAATCACAGAAATCCAATCAATAGAACCATAGGTATGAATTGTTAAAGTTTAAAGTAAAAGCTAGTGCCTAAAAGATCAAAGTGCCAACCGCAGAGATCTAGTTGCGCAGAAGTAGGTGAAAGTCAAAAAATATGGCAGACAGCAATGTAGCGGGAGTCAGACACAAAGACTGGATTGAGCCCAGTCAGCACATACCTTTGGACTTAGAAGAGATTTCAACAAAGTCTCAGCCAAGGAAAAGTTCACCGGGGTAAGGCTGCAGGTGGTGCCAGAGAAGGAGGAGGCGTCGTCCGGGAGCCCCTGGATTAAGTCGCAAAGAAGATTTCCATGTTCAGACTTAGTCTTCTTTTGGAAGTCGGAAATACCCAGTAGAATGAGGCTGGAGGCTGTAGCTGACGAGAGTTCCACCAGGCCAGATACCCCTTTGGCCAAGGACTGCTGAACACAATTTGCTGCTGCAGAGAAGAACTTAGCAGGAGCTGCTGCGAAGTCAGGCGGACCGGCGATGCACTATGGGTAGATACACGAGCAGGTTGGTCCCGATCTCATCTTTCTTCTCAAAGCAGTGTTTAGCCAAACATTTTCCAAGTTCTAAGTTTTGGCTTTTGGATACCTGGGCACCTTTAGCATTACCGCAAAGGGTCCAGGACTTGAGGATCAACCCCTTGGGGGGTTAGGACTCAATCAGGCTGGGTCCAGGTACAGGTTAAAGATGTTTAAAGCCTTTTCTGTCTTTGAAGCTCTGATCAAGAGGCCAGCTACCTAGCCCTTGGAGTCACTCTGGTAGGCCTGGTTTCCACCAGTGGAACAGGGCCCAAGCAACAGGGCAGGCCTCTGAGGGTTCAAGTCAGGCTTCAGGCTGTAAATCTGTCCTTCCAGGTGCAGCAAAGCAGTTTTGTGGAGTACACAGCAAGCCACAGTGGCAGGCAGTCCTCTGAGTCCTTCCACTGGTTTAGAAAGTGAACTGAAGAGTGGGTCTGATGGCCCTATATTTATACCTGGTGCCTTCTTCGAAGTAGGAGAAGTTTCTAGAGAATATTCTTTGATGTTTCTGTTTTCACTGCCCCGGCTGTCTGCATGAACAATGCAGGGGTGACAAGTCCCTTTGTGTGAAGACAGAGCACAGCCTATTCAGTTGCAAGTGGGACTGGGACCAGCTCTACCCCCACTTATACTCATACTGTCAGTGATGGCCCTTTCAAGCACACCTAATTCCTCTATTGTCTGGGAGGAATAAGCAACGTCCAACTGCCAACTACACCAAGTCATGTGACCTGGGAACAGGCTGCAGTCACCAAATAGAGCAGGAAAATGCCAACGTTCTAAATAGGTCATTTTCAAAATTGTAACTTAAAATCCAATTTTATCTTTAAAAAGGATTTTAAATAACAATTTCTCAGGCACCAAATATGTAAAGTTTAACTGTTCCCAATCAAAAGTTAACACTTATTAAATGTAATAAGGCAACGTAATTTTATCCTGTGGGAGAAGGTGGGCCTCCCAGCAGTAAAAATGTAAAACTTAAAAGTATCTGTCCAACCTTTTAAAATGAATGCACCCTGCCCTATGGGCTACCTAAGGCCTACCTTAGGCGTGATGGATATGCAATAAAATGGTGTTTAAGGATTGGCAAGTCAGGTGTATTGCCAAGTCGAATTGGCAAATTAAAACTGCACTCAGGATGCAATGGCAGACCTGGAACATGTTTAAAGGTGGTGCCTAAGTGGGTGGCACAATATGTGCTGCAGACCCACTAGTAGCAATTAATTTACAGGCCCTGGGTATACGCAGTACCACTTTACTAGGGATTTATAAGTAAATTAAATATGTCACTCAGGTGTAAGCCACTTTTACAATGTTTAAAGAGTGAACACAAGCACTTTAGCACTGATTAGCAATAGTAAAGTGCATCAAAGTCCTAGAGCCAAAAAAATGTGAACTTCAGCAGACGCAAGAGAGTAAAGGCAAACGTTTGGAGGAAGACCGCCCTAAGGCTGACTGGTCAAACACTAAAGTTTTGCATGCCACATTTTAGAGAGGATTATTTTTACATACATCACAAGACAGTAGTCCAGGAAGATCTGAACCTGAAGTTTTATTCCAGGGTCTTGTAGAAATCCCAGAACACCACAGTTTCAACCTATTCCTTTACAACATGGCATTCAAAATAGCGACTCCGGCACATCCTAAAAACACTCAAGCGGGTGACTGGCTATGGTCAGTCAGCCTGCAGACTGTGTACTTTCACATACTAATATTGGCCCATCATAGGAAATTCCTGAAATGTGTGGGTAGAGTGCACTTTTCCAGTTTCATGGGTTCTCTCTGAGTTGGGTTAGGCCCCCCTGCACCTTCGTAACAAATGAAAATTAGCATTTTGTTTTTTTACTAGAAATTGGACATTCTCTAGTTCAGTATTTCCCAAACTGTGGGTCGCAACCCACTTGTGAGTGGCAAGTCAACTTCTGAAGGGTTGCACAAGTCCAAGCAATAAATAAAGATTCCTTTTAATTATGTATTTATCTTTTCACATTTGCTGCACTTCAAGACAGAGGTCAAATATCAGACTATGTAGTGTGACAAAATGCTGCTTTTTTAACATGGGGATTGGTGTTTAAAAACTCATCTCACTTTACAGTCAGAAAAAGAAAAGTAAAGTGAATTATGTGACAATCTTGCTGGGGTAAAGATGTGTGAAAGGAAAGTGTGTAATATGTCATTTTTTTAATAAAACAACAAAATGCAAATACCTGGAAATTAACTGTACTCATGCAGCAATTAGAAAAGGAAAAAAAAAAAAAAAAAAAATGTCATTCTGAAGTGTGATGGAAACAATGATTTTAATAGGATCAAAACAAATTAAGCTACTTTCCTTGGTTTTTGGACATCTTCTTGTCCTTTGCCACTATAAAACAGAACAAGTGGATTGACTGCATAGCCAGGTCACTAGGAATTGAAGGGCCTGCCCTAATGAGACTTATCTCCTTACAATCCTGAACTAAGGGTGGGCAGAAATTGCACATTTTAACTCCACAGAATTCTGCAGAGTTACAGAAAAACCATGTTTCCACGTAAATCTGCAAACAGGTGGAAAATATGCAGCTCATGCTACAATTTAGCTCCAGTAAATTCCATGGGCGTGACATTGAGCCTTCCCCTATCCTGAACATAACAAGTAAACTGTGCGCTCACAAACCTGAACAAGGGTCAGCCAGGATTTCTTTCAGCTGGAAAGCTACAACATTTATATAACAAAAACCTAGCTGTAACCTATGCAGCATTTCAAGGACCACACTACTGTGACACTCTAAAAGATACGTGGACCCACTGGGGCACATGATTGAAACCCACAACATCCGGCACACAATAATACACAGCTCTATCTCAACTAACAAGAGGGTTCGGGAGACAGGCATCAAGAGGAAGCTTGGCTGACCCTTATCCAATACTATTTGTTTCAAACTTGGCTCTGCCCAAAAGGGCCAAGAGTTGGCAGGTCCCTATAAATCCTGTAGTTCTCTCCCCCAACCAATAATTATGCCCATCTTAATAAGCAAAAAAATATGAGGAATTCTCACAACCTTTTTTTCCAAGCACCCAATGTTTAAAAATGTCTTACCTCATCTTAGTCTGGTATGAGGAGTCTTTCCAATCCTACAGGTTACTCAGAAACTAGCTTTGATGCGGACAGTGATGTCCCAGCTGGTCCACTGTACATTTACCCACATAAAACACACTTTTACACCACGCTGCACAACTAATAAAGTCTAAACTATCTGTTTGAACCATAGAGGTTTCTATTCTGCTTAAACCTTAATGACCACATCATGCCCTCATTTAAGGCTATCCCTAGGCAATTCAATCCATGCAACTGCATGCGGTCCACTACCCTCAACCTCTTCTCCATTCACCTACCAAGTTACAAAAAGTTTGGAGGGAGATTACTCGATGAGGAAAGTTTGAGTATCTGAAAATCCCTCCTGCTGGGTCTGGAGAGCAAAACGAAGTTGTGGATTTCCAAAGAGGATTAAAGACCCATCAGTTCTGCACTGCCACTGGGAAAACAACAGTGTATTTCTTTGTGTTATTAACTCACCAACAATTTTCTCTACACCTAAGGCCTTTCAAACCCATAAGGCTGGTACAGCTACTTGCACAAGAATATAACCTTCAAGGTGAATGTGCTGTCCATCCACTTTTCAGCCTAATCATGATGGACACACAGCACCCTACTAGATACTTGACTAGCCGATTCATTGATCGTCATGGGACCTTAATAGAAAAACAACACAGTGCTTCCCACAATGGGAAACAGCCTTTAGAATGAAGGCTAAACAACGGGGTACCTTTACAATGAAGGCTTTACAATAAAAAAGACTTTACAACTACAATCTTTTACAATGGAATGATTTATGAATGTGCCTTTACCACGGATGCCCTTTACCACGATAATTATGGTAAATGTAACTATTTTGCAGGTAATAGAATATATATATATATATATATATATATATATATATTCATATTCAATGAGAAAAAACAAAGGTTAGAGGGCGTTATAGTTAGTCTGACATTTCACTCACACAAAAACTTCAGCTGTTATAGTGTTATAGTTAGCGGAGCTAACTATATCTCGTGCCCCTGCAATGCACTGCTGATGACATCACATATTCCATCGCTCATGACATGGTCAGTAACATCACTAATGACATCACTGATGACATCTCACATGATATCACTGATGGCATCACTGATGACATCATCCAGTGAGTGTTTCTTAATAGTGTAAGAATGATAATAAATATATATATATATATATATATATCTCCAAGTCAAAAAGCACCCCATTTGGAAGAGCCAACTCACAGGTAGGTAATTCTTCGTTTTTATTGCAGGAAACAGCGCAGTGATGTAAAAAACAATGTCCAAGAAAATCTGTATGCCTGACGCGTTTCATGCTCCTCGAGCATTTCTTCAGAGGCTTAGTTGAACACTGTGTGGAGCACTGGCCTCAATTTAATCATTTGCACCTGCCCCAGTGGGCGTTGGCTCACCCAGAGCCTGCTGGAATATGTAGTGCCTCAATTCAGCTACAGTGAGCTGCTCCATAACAGTGTTAATATTCAGACTTAAAATTGCCACAGTGGGTTTGGAAAATGTCAAATACCTCTGCGCTGCATATTCAAACCTGCAACACAACCATCCTGCCCTTACACGCTGCTTGCCAAATACCTGCAGCAAGGTCCATTTCTTTGTGGTGGGGCTCTTCCACGACCGGGATCGGCCGTTATAAATCCAAGTCAAAAAGCACCCCATTTGGAAGAGCCAACTCACAGGTAGGTAATTCTTCGTTTTTATTGCAGGAAACAGCGCAGTGATGTGAAAAACAATGTCCAAGAAAATCTGTATGCCGACCATCCTGCCCTTACACATTGTTTTTCAGCAGTACAATGCCTATGACACCGGTGCAACTGTCGGGAACGTGAACACTATCCACTTGGGGTTGGTACTTACCACAGGTGTTCTAATCCATGTCACGCCCACTGTGTGTTTCACGCTGAATTAGAGCGATGCAGGCAGCATTCAAACGTTGGACTCCAGCAGCACTGGTTGTTTGGGGAGAAGCATCTGATGAAGGAACACATTCCGAAATGCATTATGCCGTCCGATTAAATCTGCTGGTCAGAAGCAAGCCTGTGTTTGTGCCTGGTTCTTTCTTTTGAGGAGCCTTGGTTTTGATATATATATATATATATATATATATACACACGTCAAGGTATATTGAAGAATGAGTGGGTGTATGAGTGTCTGTATGGATGATTTAGTTGGTGTGTGACTGACTGTAAGTGACTGATTAAATGTGTCTTAGTGAATGTATGGGTGAGTGACTAATCTGTGTGAATGTGTGTATCAGTCTGTCAGTTGGTGTGTAAGTGGCTGCATGGGTTGGTGAGTAGGTACATGAGTGTCTATATGGCTTATTGATTAGTTGTCCGAGTACCTGTATGGGTGCCTGAGTGTCTGTGTGGGTGGGTGAGGGTTTTTTTGACTCCCTGCATGGATATATGAGTGGATGAATCCCTGGGTGGATGGGTTCGTGAGTGCATCTGTGAGGGACTGTATGGGCGAGAGAGTATGTGTATCGCTGTGTCGGTGAGTGAATGGATGTCTCAGTGGTATATGGGTAAGTAACTTCATATGTGAAAGGCAGAATATGTTAGTGTTGGAGTATATAAGTGACTGTATGTGTGAGTGAGTGAGTGATTGTGAGAGTGGCTGTTGGGTGAGTGTGTGCTTGTTTCAGCAACTGTAAGGAAAGTAAGTATTTGTTAGTATCTGTATCAGTGGTGAGTGTGTGTGTGTTTCTATATGGGTGATTAAGTGGCTGTGTGATTAAATGTTTGGGTGAGCGAGTAGGTGTGTGAGTAGCTCTATGGGTGACTGACGATGTATGAGTGGCTGTATGGGTGTATGAGGGGATATATCAGCAGCTGTGTTGGTGAGTGACTGGCTATATGAGTGCCTCTATGGGTGAGTGAGTGTATGTGTATGTGTATGTAGACCTATGAATCAGTGAGTGGGTATGTATGTGCTGGTATTGGCGTGTCAATGGTTTCAAGAATGGTAGTCTGAAATTTGGAGTGGGTGTATGATAGGTTATATTGGGGTGTGAATAGGTGCATCAGAGATTATGTGAATGATGTCATCAGTGATGCCATTTGAGATGTCGTCAGTGATGTCACTGACTATGTCATGAGTGATGTAATATGTGACGTCATCAGCAGTGCATTGCGGGGGCGCGAGTTATAGTTAGCTCAGCTAACTATAACAGCTGAATTTCTCTGGTTTTGTGCGAGTGAAATGTCAACCTAACTATAACGTCCCTGTACCCTTTGTTTTTTTCAGTGAATATCTAAGGTTTTTTAAATGCTAATGCCCAACTATAACATCGCTGAAACCTGTGTTTTTTCCAGTGAATTTCTAAGGTTTATTAAATGCTAATTCCTAACTATAACGTCACTCAAACCTGTGGTTTTTTCAGTGAATGTCTAAGGATTTTTAAACGCTAATTGCTAACTATAACGTCCCTGTAAAGAGGCAAGAGAGGTGCAGAAAGAGGAAGAAACATGCAGAAAGAGGCAAGAGAAGTGAAGAAAGAAGCAAGAGAGGTGCAGAAAAAAGCAAGAGAGGTGCAGAAAAAAGCAAGAGAGGTGCAGAAAGAAGCAAGAGAGGTACAGAAAGAGGCAAGAGAGTTGCAGAAAAAAGCAAGAGAGATGCAGAAAAAAGCAAGTCAGGTGCAGAAAGAAGCAAGAGAGGTGCAGAAAGAAGCAAGTGAGTTGCAGAAAAAAGCAAGAGAGTTGCAGAAAGAGGCAAGAGAGTTGCAGAAAGAGGCAAGAGAGTTGCAGAAAGAGGCAAGAGAGGTGCAGAAAGAGGCAAGAGAGGTGCAGAAAGAGGCAAGAGAGGTGCAGAAAGAGGCAAGAGAGGTGCAGAAAGAAGCAAGAGAGGTGCAGAAAAAAGCAAGAGAGGTGCAGAAAAAAGCAAGAGAGGTGCAGAAACAGGCAAGAGGTGCAGAAAGAGGCAAGAGAGGTGCAGAAAGAGGCAAGAGAGGTGCAGAAAGAGGCAAGAGAGGTGCAGAAAGAGGCAAGAGGTGTGCAGAAAAAAGCAAGAGAGGTGCAGAAACAAGCAAAAGAAGTGCAGAAACAAGCAAAAGAAGTGCAGAAAGAGGACGAAGTGTGCAGAAAGAGGCAAAATAGGTGCAGAAAGAGGCCAAAGAAGTGCAGAAAGAGGCAAGAGAAGTATAGAAAGAGGCAAGAGAAGTATAGAAAGAGGCAAGAGAAGTGCAAAAAGAGGCAAGAGAAGTGCAAAAAGAGGCAAGAGAAGTGATGAAAGAAGCAAGAGAAGAACAGAAAGAGGAAGAAATGTGCATAACGAGGTAAGAGAAGTGCATAAAGAGGAAACAGAAGTGCATAAAGAGGAAAGAGAAGTGCAGAAAGAGGCAAGTGAAGTACAGAAAGAGGAAGAGAAGTGCAGAAAGAAGTTGGAGAAGTGCAGGTAGAGGCAAGAGGGGTGCCGAAAGAGGCAAGAGAGGTGCAGAAAGAAGCAAGAGGTGCAGAAAGAGGCAAGAGAAGTGCAGAAAAAGGCAAACGAGTTGTAGAAAGAGGCAAGAGAAGTGCAGAAAGAGGCAAGAGAAGTGCAGAAAGAGGCAAGAGAGGTGCAGAAAGAGGCAAGAGAGGTGCAGAAAGAGGCAAGAGAGGTGCAGAAAGAGGCAAGAGAGGTGCAGAAAGAGGCAAGAGAGGTGCAAACAGGAAATCAAGAGAGGTGCAGAAAGAAGCAAAAGAAATGCAGAAAGTAGCAAGAGAGGTGCAGAAAGAGGCACGAGCGGTGCAGAAAGAAGCCAGAGAAGCGCAGAAAGAGGCAAGAGAGGTACAGAAAGAGGCAAGAGAGGTGCAGAAAGAGGCAAGAGAGGTGCAGAAAGAGGCAAGAGGTGCAGAAAGAGGCAAGAGGTGCAGAAAGAGGCAAGAGGTGCAGAAAGAGACAAGAGGGGTGCAGAAAAGGGAAGAGGTTCAGAAAGAGGCAAGAGGGGTGCAGGAAGAAGAGAGGTGCAGAAAGAGGACAAAATGTGCAGAAAGAGGCAAGAGATGTGCAGAAAGAGGCAAGAGAGGTGCAGAAAGTGGCAAGTACAGTGCAACAAGAAGCAAGAGAGGTGCAGAAAGAGGCAAGAGAAGTGCAGAAAGAGGCAAGAAAAGTGCAGAAAGAAGCAAGAGAGGTGCAGAAAGAGGCAAGAGAAGTGGAGAAAGAAGCAAGAGGGGTGCAGAAAGAGGCAAGAGGGGTGCAGAAAGAAGCAAGAGAGGTGTAGAAAGAGGAAGAAATGTGCAGAAAGAGGCAATAGAAGTGCAGAAAGAGGCAAGTGAAGTGCGGAAAGAGGCAAGAGAAGTGCAGAAAGAAGCAGGAAAGGTGCAGAAAGAAGCAAGAGAAGCGCAGAAAGAGGCAAGAGAGGTGCAGAAAGAGGCAAGAAGTGCAGAAAGAGGCAAGAGAGGTGCAGAAAAAAGCAAGAGAGGTGCAGAAAAAAGCAAGAGAGGTGCAGAAACAGGCAAGAGGTGCAGAAAGAGGCAAGAGAGGTGCAGAAAGAGGCAAGAGAGGTGCAGAAAGAGGCAAGAGGTGTGCAGAAAAAAGCAAGAGAGGTGCAGAAACAAGCAAAAGAAGTGCAGAAACAAGCAAAAGAAGTGCAGAAAGAGGACGAAGTGTGCAGAAAGAGGCAAAATAGGTGCAGAAAGAGGCCAAAGAAGTGCAGAAAGAGGCAAGAGAAGTATAGAAAGAGGCAAGAGAAGTATAGAAAGAGGCAAGAGAAGTGCAAAAAGAGGCAAGAGAAGTGCAAAAAGAGGCAAGAGAAGTGATGAAAGAAGCAAGAGAAGAACAGAAAGAGGAAGAAATGTGCATAACGAGGTAAGAGAAGTGCATAAAGAGGAAACAGAAGTGCATAAAGAGGAAAGAGAAGTGCAGAAAGAGGCAAGTGAAGTACAGAAAGAGGAAGAGAAGTGCAGAAAGAAGTTGGAGAAGTGCAGGTAGAGGCAAGAGGGGTGCCGAAAGAGGCAAGAGAGGTGCAGAAAGAAGCAAGAGGTGCAGAAAGAGGCAAGAGAAGTGCAGAAAAAGGCAAACGAGTTGTAGAAAGAGGCAAGAGAAGTGCAGAAAGAGGCAAGAGAAGTGCAGAAAGAGGCAAGAGAGGTGCAGAAAGAGGCAAGAGAGGTGCAGAAAGAGGCAAGAGAGGTGCAGAAAGAGGCAAGAGAGGTGCAGAAAGAGGCAAGAGAGGTGCAAACAGGAAATCAAGAGAGGTGCAGAAAGAAGCAAAAGAAATGCAGAAAGTAGCAAGAGAGGTGCAGAAAGAGGCACGAGCGGTGCAGAAAGAAGCCAGAGAAGCGCAGAAAGAGGCAAGAGAGGTACAGAAAGAGGCAAGAGAGGTGCAGAAAGAGGCAAGAGAGGTGCAGAAAGAGGCAAGAGGTGCAGAAAGAGGCAAGAGGTGCAGAAAGAGGCAAGAGGTGCAGAAAGAGACAAGAGGGGTGCAGAAAAGGGAAGAGGTTCAGAAAGAGGCAAGAGGGGTGCAGGAAGAAGAGAGGTGCAGAAAGAGGACAAAATGTGCAGAAAGAGGCAAGAGATGTGCAGAAAGAGGCAAGAGAGGTGCAGAAAGTGGCAAGTACAGTGCAACAAGAAGCAAGAGAGGTGCAGAAAGAGGCAAGAGAAGTGCAGAAAGAGGCAAGAAAAGTGCAGAAAGAAGCAAGAGAGGTGCAGAAAGAGGCAAGAGAAGTGGAGAAAGAAGCAAGAGGGGTGCAGAAAGAGGCAAGAGGGGTGCAGAAAGAAGCAAGAGAGGTGTAGAAAGAGGAAGAAATGTGCAGAAAGAGGCAATAGAAGTGCAGAAAGAGGCAAGTGAAGTGCGGAAAGAGGCAAGAGAAGTGCAGAAAGAAGCAGGAAAGGTGCAGAAAGAAGCAAGAGAAGCGCAGAAAGAGGCAAGAGAGGTGCAGAAAGAGGCAAGAAGTGCAGAAAGAGGCAAGAGAGGTGCAGAAAGAGGCAAGAGGGGTGCAGAAAAGGCAAGAGGGGTGCATAAAGAGGCAAGAGGTGCAGAAAGAGGCAAGAGGGGTGCAGAAAAGGCAAGAGGGGTGCATAAAGAGGCAAGAGGTGCAGAAAGAGGCAAGAGGGGTGCAGGAAGAAGAGAGGTGCAGAAAGAGGACAAAATGTGCAGAAAGAGGCAATAGATGTGCAGAAAGAGGCAATAGAAGTGCAGAAAGAGGCAAGAGGAGTACAGAAAAACAAGAGGTGCAGAAAGAAGCAAGAGAAGTGCAGAAAGAAGAGAGGTGCAGAAATAAGCAAGAGAGGTGCAGAAATAAACAAGAGAGGTGCAGAAAGAGGCAAGAGTGGTGCAGAAAGAAGCAAGAAAGGTGCAGAAAGAGGCAAGAGAAGTACAGAAAGAGGGAAGAGAAGTGCAAAAAGAGGCAAGAGAAGTGCAAAAAGAGGCAAGAGAAGTGATGAAAGAAGCAAGAGAGGTGCAGAAAGAAGGAGACATGTGCATAAAGAGGCAAGAGGAGTACAGAAAGAGGCAAGTGAAGTGCAGAAACAGGCAAGAGAGGTGAGACAGAAGCAAGAGAGGTACAGAAAGAAGCAAGAGAGGTACAGAAAGAAGCAAGAGAGGTGCAGAAAGAGTAAGAAAGATGCAAGAGAAGTACAGAAAGAGGCAAGAGAGGTGCAGAAAGAGGCAAGAGAGGTGCAGAAAGAGGCAACAGTAGTGCAGAAAGACGCAAGAGAAGTGCTGAAAGAAGCAATAGAGGTGCATACAGAAGCAAGAGAAGTATAGAAAGAAGCAAGAAATGTGCAGAAAAAGGCAAGAGAGGTGCAGAAAAAGTCAACAGTAGTGCAGAAAGAGGCAAGAGAAGTGCAGGAAAAAGCAAGAGAGGTGCAGAAAGAGGCAAGAGGAGTAGAGAAAGAAGCAAGAGAGGTGCAGAAAGAGGCAAGAGGGGTGCAGAAAGAAGCAAGAGAGGTGCAGAAAGAGGACGAAATGTGCAGAAAGAGGCAATAGAAGTGCAGAAAGAGGCACGTGAAGTGCAGTAAGAGGCAAGAGAGGAGCAGAAAGAGGCAAGATAAGTGTAGAAAGAAACAAGAGAACTGCAGAAAGAGGAAGAAATGTGCAGAAAGAGGCAAGAGAGGTGCAGAAAGAGGCAAGAGAAGTGCAGAAAGATGCAAGAGAAGTGCAGAAAGAGGCAAGAGAAGTGCAGAAAGAAGCAAGAGAGGTGCAGAAAGAGGCAAGAGAGGTGCAGAAAGAGGCAAGTGAGGTGCAGAAAGAGGCAAGAGAAGTGGAGAAAGAAGCAAGAGAGGTGCAGAAAGAGGTAAGAAGTGGAGAAAGAAGCAAGAGGGGTGCAGAAAGAAGCAAGAGAGGTGTAGAAAGAGGAAGAAATGTGCAGAAAGAGGCAAGAGAGTTACAGAAAGTGGCAAGAGAAGTGCAGCAAGAAGCAAGAGAGGTATAGAAAGAGGCAAGAGAAGTGTAGAAAGAAACAAGAGAACTGCAGAAAGAGGAAGAAAGGTGCAGAAAGAAGCAAGAGAGGTACAGAAAGTGGCAAAAGAGGTGCATAAAGCGGCAAGAGAGGTGCAGAAAGCAGCAAGAGAGGTGCAGAAAGAAGCAAGAGAGGTGCAGAAAGAAGCAAGAGAGGTGCAGAAAGAAGCAAGAGAGGTGCAGAAAGAAGCAAGAGAGGTGCAGAAAGAAGCAAGAGAAGTGCAGAAAGAGGCAAGCGAAGTGGCGAAAGAGGCAAGAGAGGTGCATAAAGATGCAAGAGAGCTGCAGAAAGAAGCAAGAGAAGTGCAGAAAGAAGCGAGAAGCGCGGAAAGAGGCAAGAGAAGCGCAGGAAGAGGCAAGGGAAGTGAAGAAAGAAGCAAGAGAGGTGAAGAAATAGGAAGAAAGGCACAGAAAGAGGAGGAAAGGCACAGAAAGCGGAAGAAAGGTGCATAAAGAAGCAATAGAAGTTCATAAAGAGGCCAGAGAGGTACAGAAAGCAGAAGAAAGGTATGGAAAGAAGCAAGAGAGGTACAGAAAGAAACAAAAGAGGTGCAGAAAGAGGCAAGAGATGTGCATAAAGAGGCAAGAGAAGTGCAGAAAGAGAAAAAAAGGTTCAAAAAGAAGCAAGATAAATGCAGAAAGAGGCCAGAGAGGTGCAGAAAGAGGCAAGAGAAGTGCAGAAAGAAGCAGGAGAGGTGCAGAAAGAGGCAAGAGAGGTGCAGAAAGAGGTAGGAGGGGTACAGAAAGAAGCAAGAGAACTGCAAAAAGAAGCCGGGTGCAGAAAAGGGAAGAGAGGTGCAGAAAAGGCAAGAGAGGTGCAGAAAGAGGCAAGAGGAGTACAGAAAAAAGCAAGAGAGGTGCAGAAAGAAGCAAATGAGGTGCAGAAAGAGGCAAGAGAAATGCAGAAAGAGGCAAGAGAAATGCAGAAAGAGGCAAGAGAAATGCAGAAAGAGGCAAGGGATGTGCAGAAAGAGGGAAGAGAGGTGCAAAAAGAGGCAAGAGAAGTGATGAAAGAAGCAAGAGAGGTGCACAAAGAAGGATAAATGTGCATAAAGAGGCAAGAGGAGTGCAGAAACAGGTAAGAGGGGTGCAGACAGAAGCAAGAGAGGTGCAGAAAAGCAAGAGAGGTGCAGAAAGAGGAAGAAAGACAAGAGAAGTACAGAAAGATTAAAGAGAGGTTCAGAAAGGCAAGAGAGTTGCAGGAAGAAGCAAGGGAGGTACAGCAAGAAGCAAGGGAGGTGCATAAAGAGGCAAGAGCGGTGCTAAAAGAAGCAAGAGAGGTGCATACAGAAGCAAGAGAAGTGTAGAAAGAAGCAAGAGGTGCAGAAAGAGAAATAAATGTGCAGAAAAAGGCAAGAGAGGTGCAGAAAGAGGCAAGAGAAGTGCAGAAAGAGGCAAGAGAAGTGCAGAAAGAAGCAAGAGAGGTGCAGAAAGAGGCAAGAGAAGTGGAGAAAGAAGCAAGAGAAGTGCAAAAAGAGGAAAGAGGGGTGCAGAAAGAAGCAAGAGGTGCAGAAAGAGGAAGAAATGTACAGAAAGAGGCAAGAGATGTGCAGAAAGAGACAACAGAAGTGGAGAAAGATGCAAGTGAAGTGCAGATAGAGTCAAGAGAGGTGCAGAAAGTGGCAAGTGAAGTGCAACAAGAAGCAAGAGAGGTGCAGAAAGAGGCAAGAGATGTGTAGAAAGAAACAAGAAAACTGCAGAAAGAGGAAGAAAGGTGCAGGAAGAGGCAACAAAAGTGCAGAAAGAGGCAAGAGAAGTGCAGAAAGAAGCAAGAGAGGTGCAGAAAGAAGCAAGAGGTACAGAAAGAAGAGAGTGAGGTGCAGAAAGAGGCAAGAGAGGTGCAGAAAGAGGCAAGAGAGGTACAGAAAGAAGAGAGTGAGGTGCAGAAAGAGGCAAGAGAGGTGCAGAAAGAGGCAAGAGAGGTACAGAAAGAGGCAAGAGGTGCAGAAAAAAAGAAAGGTGCAGAAAGAAGCAAGAGAAGTGCAGAAAGAAGCAAGAGAGGTGCAGAAAGAGGACGAAATGTACAGAAAGAGGCAAAAGAGGTACAGAAAGAGGCAAAAGAAGTGCAAAAAGAGGCAAGAGGGGAGCAGAAAAAAGCAATAGAAATGCAGAAAGAAGCAAGAGAACTGCAGAAAGAGAAAGAAAGGTGCAGAAAGAGGCAAAAAAGTAGAGAAAGAGGCAAGAGAAGTACAGAAAGACAAAGAATGGTGCAGAAAGAAGCAAGGGAAATGCAAAAAGAGGCAAGAGTGGCGCAGAAAGAAACAAGAGTGGTTTGTTCAAATTTAGCACCCACATTTAGGAATAAGTAACAGGTGGCCATTCCAGCTTTGCAAAGGGCCTTCCACCACGCTGTAACATGTGTTGCTGCATTTTTGGTAACGTTTGAGCTAGAAACAAGGTTTTTTTTAATCATATCTGCAGATTATGCAGCAGATGATGAATTATGTGGCAAATGCTTAAAATGTGCAACTATGCTTAAAATCAGTGCGGCCGAACAGTCGCATAATTCCAGTGGCCCTGCTCATATGTCTGACTAGGTCCAGAAGTGCTTCTCTGTGGTTGCTTCTTTTTTCTGTCTCATTGAATTTATAGTTTAGCTTCTATGGAAATGAGGAAGACTAAAGCTGAGGTTACCACTCCACAACACAGACTACCATACCACATAATTACTCTCCATACACATAATCCCACTCTATATATTTCCCATACACTAAATACCACATACTTTCTATCCACATAATTTCACTGCACAACATACCACATAATTCCACAACACACATCGTACATCCACTCCACTCCAAAAAACATTAGTAAAAAATGTTTACATTTACAACGCCAATAGCTCTAACTCTCGCAAATGCGAGACCTATTGCATTGCAAATGCTTGTTTAACTAGTAGTCTTGTTTTCAGAGTGGTGGAGAAAGAGGGGAGGGCCTCAGACCAGCGCTCATGAATTCCGCTGCGTAGGACTTACAGGAGGCACCAGGAGGGCTTCTTGGCCCCCAAAGTCCTTCAGGATTAAAGTGGATTTCATCCCTCAACCAGTAGTGTGCCAGGAGGCGCGTTTGCAGAGTGGTGGACAAAGGGGTGTGTGGCCTCCGAAGACCTCTTAGCAATCCCACTGTGTGGGACTTACTGAAGGTAACAGGAGGAGTAGTTGGCCCCCAAGGACCTCCGTGGGGGCAAACTACCCCTCCTATTGTCTCAGTAAGTTCCACACAGCAAGATTGCCAAGTTCTGATAGCAGGCCATGCCCCCTTTTTCCACCACTCTGCAAACGCACTTCCTGAAGTGCTCTTGGTTGGGGAATGAAGTCCCCTTCGCTGCTGGGCGTCCTTAGGGGCCAACTACCCTACATGTTACCTCCAGTAAGCCCCGCACAGTGGGATTGCTGCGAGGTGGTCACAGGCCATGCCCCCATTCTCCACCACTCTGCAAATGCACCTCCTGCCATGCTCTTAGTTGGGGGATGAAGTCCCCTTGCCTCTTGAGGGTCCCTGGGGGCTAACTAGCCCTCCTGTTACCTCCAGTAAGCCCCACACATCTGGATTGCTGTGAGGTAGTCAAAGGCCATGCCTCCTTTTTACAGCACTCTGCAATCGTACCTCTTGGTGCATTGCTGCTTGGGGGATGAAGTCCACTTTAGTCCTGAGGTCCTCAGGACACAAGGGGACCTCATCACCCCACTACGAGTGCGCCAAGAGGCGCGCTTGCAGAGTGGTGTAAAAAGGGCCGTGGCCTCCTACCACCTCTCAGCAATCCCAGTCTGTGGGACTTACTAGAGGTACCTGGTGGGCTAGCTGGCCCCTGAGGACCCTCAGTGGCGATGGGTACTTCATTCCCCAACCAAGATCGCGCCAGGAGGTGTGTTTGCAGAGTAAAGGGGCGGGGGTTCCAATGAGTTGCCAGTTCCTCTATTTTGTTTTATTTAGGAAAGGGGCCTGTGTGGCCCCCTTCCCTTGGCACTTTTGGGCCCCGTGAACCCCATCCCCGGGGTCTGACCTATTTTTTTTAAATTGAATAGAAAGGGAGGGGGGCCATGTGTCCCCTCTCCCGAGGCCGACATTTGCCCCGGGGACCCCATGGCCCAGGGTTGGTTTTTTTCTTTTTTTTTTTAAAGGGGAGGGGGGCCACATGCACCCCCTCTTCAGGCCGATTTCGGCACCAGGGACCCCATTCCCCGAGGCCCAGCCATTTTTCTTTTTATTTATTCTTTTTTTTTTAAGGGAGGGGGGGGTCGAGCGGCCCCCATCCCCAGGCCATTTTTGACCCCGGGGACCCCATCCCCGAGGCTTGCCCATTTAAAAAAAATGTATATTATTTTAAGGGAGTGGGGCTGCGCTGCCCACCTACTCCGGCCGATTTTGGCCCCAGGGACCCCATTCCCTGGGGCCCGGCCATTCCATTTTTTTTAAAGGGAGTGAAGCAGAGTGGCCCCCCCTCCCAGGCCATTTTCGGCCCTGGGGACCCCATCCCTCGGGGCATGGCCACAATGTTGGGGACCGTGGGGGTGCCCCAGCGCTCCCTGCCAGCTCCACGCCTCCTGCGTGAGCAAGCATTGCTTTTGGGCAAAGGGAGCTGCTAACATGCAGCTCCTGCTGGAGACCGGGAGGCAGTAGGGTCTGAAGAGACATTGAGGCTCCCCCGTGGTCCCCAGCATTGCAGAATGGGTGCCCAGGGTAGGTTCCAGGACACGCAGAATAAAGAGGCAGGGCTCCAGGGGATGGGGTCCCCGGGGCCAAAATCACCCTGGGGAAGCGGACACCTCTCCCGCATCAAGTTTTGGCCTGGCCGTTCTGGCACTCATGCTCATTTCACAGAAATTAAACCTCAGCTGCATTTTCCACACAAATTAGACAACCATGTATTCTTTAAAAAATATTTTTTCAGGGTTTTAACTTTTTCTTGTGTCCTATGGAACAGATAGCCAATCAACAAAGTTTGCATCTATGGTGTCTGATAGGCCAGCCATTGCTACAGCCTGATATCGTGAGCGGCCGCTCAACCATGGCTTTGAGTGTGATTGGTGGACTTCAGCTGGCCTTGCCTTGTATGTGCCCTCTACTATGCTGCGAGTTTGCACTTCTGTGAGGGCCATAGGCAGGCCAACTGGATAGAGCAACTGGCTGCCTATGGCATCGTCATTTTTCATATCATCTGTCACTTTTGATGGGCCCCAAAACAAATATCTTGTACTTTACATGATTCCCAACCTTTGCACGAGAGTCTCAGCTGACCGCAGTTTAGTGAAATGAGAAGGTAAGAAAGAGATGCCAGTGTAACTCAGGGAGGGTCGTCCATGGCACACCTATGACCAGCAGCCTGATCATTCAATTCATGCTGCTCATATCGAGATGACTTGCACAAAGAACAAGCACAGAAATGAATAGGTACAACACAAACGCAACACAGCAGGTATCCCTGCGTGGACAGGGGAAGCTATTTCTGTTGCAGATTGCATAAGTGAGTGATGTCTGTTCTGCATTTCGCACCTCCATAAGTTACTATCTCGTGACAACAGCAACAACAGGTTAGTGTCGCAAAAACTGACAAGCAGTTCCAACTTTGAACGTGACCTAATTTTAGGATTGCCATATGAGCTCCAATGCTTTTGATAAATATTTTTTAGCTGCAAGAATTGTTGATAAACTTGCCACAGAAATGTTATTCAAACATCTTTTATCTAAAAAATAATAATTTTGTTCCTTGTAAAAACATAAGGACCAATGAATCAATCACGGAACAATGAATATTCAAAACACGGGTATATATAGAAAGCAAATTTTTATCTTTTGAAATTTATCAAGGGTACTACACAGTTATATAAACAATGTAACACGAGGAAAATAGATACAATTGTATGATCCTTCAATGCCACTATTGTAAACACTTCTTCTCATTGTACATTATTTTCCAGAAGAGAGCGTGAGTGTCGACGTTTCGGTCTCTATGCATTTGTCCATGAGACCATCGTCAGGACTACCATAAATATAACAAATGACCCCTGAATGATGTTTCCAAAGATTCAAGAATTACAATTGACACACATGTCAAATCAATCGTCGTTCTGTAACTTTTGTTTAAGGTGAATAATCATCAAGAGATACAGGTAAATGATATAGGTAAATGAACTCTGGTGCTTTATTGGATGGTGTAAATAAATTTCCAGTCCTCAGCCACTTCTCAGTTGAAAGTTTATTCTGTTAGATTTTGTAGCGCAGCCAAAGTTCAGCAGTCAGCAGTTGGATTAATAGATATTAATCCATCTGCTGACTGCTGAACTGGTTATATTTATGGTAGTCCTGAAGATGGTCTCATGGACAAATGCATAGAGACCGAAACGTCGACACTCACACTCTCTTCTGGAAAATAATGTACAATGAGAAGAAGTGTTTACAATAGTGGCATTGAAGGATCATACAATTGTATCTATTTTCCTTGTGTTACATGGTTTATATAACTGTGTAGTACCCTTGATAAATTTCAAAAGATAAAAATTTGTTTTCTATATATACCCGCGATTTGAATATTCATTGTTCCGTGATTGATTCATTGGTCCTTATGTTTTTACAAGGAACAAAATTATTATTTTTTAGATAAAAGATGTTTGAATAACATTTCTGTGGCAAGTTTATCAACAATTCTTGCAGCTAAAAAATATTTATCAAATGCAATAGAACAGAGTATTTCAAACAAATCCCTTGAAGGCGTTGTTTACCCGTTTATTTGAATTGCCCAAGCCCTCAAGGGTAGATTGGGTTTCCCATTATATTGAATTATATGAGCTCCAAGGCAGCTATAGCTCACACAAATTAGCCAAAGAAAGTAACTCTGGTACAAGGGTATCTTTCATTTGTAACAAATAGAGCATCATAGATTCACTTTTAATGTTTCTTCCCCTCCCCCAGCTCCCACGCAATACAGTACAAATGTTTACATATGCTTTAGGTAGATACATCGTAAAACTGCACAAAGATGCAGTCCTTCTACGTGCACTTTTAAACTTTGGGCTCAGTGCTATTTTTTGTCGATCTTTTCACAAGAACTGAAACTTGCAGCCAAGTAAATTACCTTAGGTGCTTAGGAGAATGTAGTTCTTAATGTATGTAGTACTAGTGAGACTTGCATGATTAAGGGCACCTAATACGAGATGCTTTGCGCTGCACAGATCTGCCCCTACTTTCACAGGCCCCTCTACTGCCTTCTGCTTCTCATTTTTAATGTACCTTAAAAGCACTGCAGGTGCTTGGAATACCCCAATTTCATGAGAACACTAATCAAATGTTTTGTGCCCAGTGTCGTAAACAGAAACCATTCCCCAACCTACAAAAAGACTGTTGCATACTGTGGTGGTGGTGGTGGTGGTGGCGTGGTTGTTGGGTCTAGGAGGGCTTTGCTTTCAGGAAGAGGAGGTAGCTGCAGACAGTCCATAACATCTACGTGGATGGAAACTGCCTTCATTCCCTGGGAGAAACTTACTAGGAAACTAACTGCATACCCTAAAGCGCATTGTTAGGAAATAAATAGCTAAATGCTCTGCACTGTGGGTAGGCAGGGGGTGATCTGGATTCATTCCTTCAAAGACGTAGGGAAGGATGAGATGCAGGAAAGGACCAGCCAAGGGAACAGTTGTATAGACACTTAATATGGACCTGGGGTAAGCTAATCGCAATGCCCTTTAGTTGTGCCTGTACCTTTGAATGGGTTTCCTTGCTCTGCCAGCACTGTTGATTTAAGTGTCTGGAAGCACACAGAGAGTCTGGGCATCATGATCAATGACATGCGATGAGCAAAACTGTAAGACTAGAAACATGACTGTGCTGAACATGACAACTTAGTAATGAAGGCTTGCAGATGGTCAACTCGCATTCCTTTTCTTTCGGCCTTTTTGGAGTGTCTGTGTAAGTGATGAGAAGGTTAAAACAGAAGGAATGGGTTTTATTTCATGTTTGATTCTGCCGCTTAGTGCTTGCATTAAGAGGGTTCTTTCTAATGGTGTGATTCAAATCCTGTGTCAATTAACTGTGTAATAGAGCTCAAGCAGCAAATTTAACAAAATGATCTGTTTAATCATTTATATAATTATTTACATAATTAAATTGCTCATGATGCTTTGTCCTGTGCTTTAAGGCCAATCAAATTCTAAATGTTACATAAAGCGAATAAAACCAAAAGGTTTATCAGTAAATTCGGAAAAAAGAGAAAAATCAATTATTGGTATTTGTTTAGTAAGGTAAGGTAATAATCCCATTCAGATGTGGCACCGTTATTTGTCAAAGATGTCAGCAGTTGCTGCACCCTCCAAGAATTCCTGCCAACTCCTTCTTGGCCTGAAAGTTTAATAACTTTGCTGTTTTGTGCATGCTGAGATTTTTATCTGTCTATCTATGTTTAGCAAGTTCTACTAGTGATAAAGTGTCACTCAAAGTGCCACAGATAAGATAATGAAACATCAAACATATACACACTGAAAACATAGAAAAGTCACACATAAGCTGACCGAAAACTTGCAGCTATGAGGTGCTCCAGAAGCAGCTCCGCTTCTGTAAAGGAAAATGATCCTAACTTCCTGAGCATGGCAAAGACAAAGCAAGTGTGTTTTCTCAGCAGTTCTACATTAAAAAATTATCTGAAATCATTAGTGAAGGGGAACGCATCATTGATCTATCAGAGTGCAATCTGTAGTGACTGTGATGAGTGGCTTCTTTCTTGGCCTCTCCTGGTGAGAGCAGACACCATAGTTCTCCCTTTAAATAACTACACGTATTTAAATGTGTAAAATCACCTGACCCTCTGCCCGTTTGGCCCCACCCTGTCCACTTTAGTAGTATGCAATGATCTTCCCACCTTTTGCCAGGATGATGGATATCTTACCAAAAGGCCCCCAGCACATTTCCCTTTTAATACCGAAGAAAATGCGGACATCTCCACAAATCAAAAAAGCACTTGCTACATATAGCTAAAAGGAAGTACCCTTGTTTGATGGAAATTCACCACTTTGTAGTCTTGTTGTCTTCTACATAGGAGGATTCATGTTATAACAGATTTCTGGATGAAGATGCACGAGGAACAATCACGTTGCCGAAATGCACACAGGGTCGCTGGAGACATTTCCTTGTGGTCCATTACTCAGCTGTAATGTTGAACATGCACAAGACATTTACCCAACAAATTAACCAGTAGAAAGTACTCCTGTTGGGTAGACTTTTTCTGCAAAACTGTGGGCTCTTTTTCAATAAAGGACATGTGAGGTTCCGTTCTGGCCCAGTCACTCACAGAGCTACTGAAACACCCACACCAGCACTCACAACCCCTTCAGCCCCTCTCACATATACTCACAGACCCACACAGCCAATCACACACCCACAAACATACCCATACAGCCACTAACACACATACAAAACCACTCTCACACCCACTCCCAGACCCATACAGTCACTCTCACACCCCCTCATACACCCATACAGCCACTCACACACTCAGAAAACTACTTGCACACACACTCACTCACCGATACAGCCACTCATACACCAATTTACAGATCCATACAGGCATTCACAGACCCAAACAGTCAATCACACACCCACTCACAAAGGATACAGGTTACAGTTAGGAAATGAAATTTAAAAAACCTTTGAAATTCACTAAAGAAAACAAAGGTTACAGGGACATTATAGTTAGGAAATAACATTAAGCACAGTAGAAACTCACCAAATAAAACCAAACGTTACAGGGACGTTATAGTTAGGCTCCAATTTCACTCAAACAAAAGCAGTAAAATCCAGCAGCTATAGTTACCTGAGCTAACTATACCTTATGCCCCCAGGATGCACTGCTTATGACCTCACATTTTACATCACTCATGACATGGTCAGTGACATCACTAGTGACAAAAAAAGATGCCATCTCAAATGGCATCACTGATGATATCATCCACAGAACCACTCACACACTCACTCAGACACCCACTCACACACCCATACAACCATTCACAAATCCATGCAACAACTCACACACCCACTTACAGATCCATACAGCCACTCACACACCCCGTCACACACCCATACATCCACTTACAAAACTACTTACAGACCCATACAGCCATTAACACAACCTCTAACACACCCACACAACCACTCACACACACACTAGATCACTCACAGACCCATACAACTACTCTCACATGCAGTTACACACCCATACAACCCCTCACACACCCACTCACACACCCACTCTCATACCCCATAGAACAAGTCACACACCAATACAACCACTCACACACCCACAGATACTCAGACACCTACTCACACACCCATAAAACCTCACACACCCATACAACCTGTCACACACACATACAATTGCTTACACAGCCAGTCACACCCATACCAACACTCACAGTCACTCACACACCCAGAAAACCACTTACACACCCAGATAATCACTCACAAACCCATTCACAGACCCATGCAACCACTCACCTACCCACTGACAGACCTATACAGCCACTCACACACCCACTCACGTATCCATACAACCACTCAGACACTCTCTCACACACTGATACAGTCACACAGACACTCAGATGACATGTTAGAAATAGTATCACTCATTAGTAGAACAGAAACCAGTATCTTTGTACTGAAGACCCTGCCAACACCAGAACCAACATCCGCAATGCAATGACCAACGTAGCTAATTGGATGAGAGACAACTGTCTCAAACTCAACTCAGACAAAACAGAAGTGCTGATATTCGGGAAGAAGACCACCACATGGGACCACACCTGGTGGCCAGCAGAACTCGGACAAACACCCACGCTGATAGACCATATGCGCATCCTGGGCATCATCATCAACAGCTGACACCATAAAATGCCAAATCAATGCAGTCGCCTCCTCCCCCTTCCACACCCTCCGCTTGATCTGCAGAATCTTTGGATGGATCCCACTCAACACCAGAAAGAACGTCACTCAGGCACTTGTCAACAGCTCCCTCAACTACAGCAATGCCCTCTACACTGGAAATTCCACCCATCCCCTCAGAAGACTCCAGACCATACAGAAAACTGCAACCAGACTCATCCTGGACCTCCCCATATGGACACATCTCCCCACACCAACAAAACCTCCAATGGCTCCCGGTTCAGAAGAGATGCCAGTTCAAGATTCTCCTATGCGCTTACAAAGCACTACACAACCAGGGACTGCCCTACATAAACCATTGATGGAACCTCCAAAGGCCCACAAGACATCTGTATTCCACCTCACTCACCTTCGCACACACCCCATGCCTACGCCACAGCGGGGGTCGATCCTTCTCCTACATCACCACAAAGACCTGGAATAACCTGCCCGCCACCTCCGGACAGCACCCACCCTGGAAGATGTCAGAAGAAACTGAAGACCTGGCTTTTTTTACTGACCTCTGGCATCCTCAGCGCCCAGATACCCCCATGGGGGAACATCACGCTAAACGTACTGATTGATTGATCAGTATCTATCTTTAAGTCTCTGACACGTTTTCAAAAGACTTACACTCACTGGATGATGTCATCAATGATGTCATTTGAGATGTCATTAGTGATTTCATGAGTAATGTAACTGACCATGTCATGAGTGATGTAATATGTGAGGTCATTAGCAGTGTATTGCTGAGGCGTGAGTTGTACCTCAGGTAACTAACTGCTGAATTTCACTGGTTTTGTACGAGTGAAATATGAGCCTAAACATGACATCCCTGTAACTTTTGGTTTCTTCAGTGAATTTCTATGTTTTTTTTCTATTTCCTAACTAGAATAACCCTGTAGCCTTTGTTTTTTTCCAGTGACTATAATATATTATACAAAAAGAGTTGCCTCTAGGTGGGATGCACTCCCAGGTGGAAATTACGCCAAAGCAAGGGCACACGCCATGAACAAAGTCCTTTTCTGGTTTTCCTGCCAGACGCGTTTCGGGCCAACGCCCTCTTCAGTGGCAGACCATGTGAAGTGCCGGCGTGCGGCAACTACCAGTAAATCCCCGTAATAATTATGCTCAGGTGAACCACCTGATGCAATGCTTCCTGGAACTGGTGGTTCAGTAAAACCCAAGTGGGTCGCCGCCGGCACTCACATTCACAAATGTCTTTAAAAGGATTACAGATGTTCGCGCTGGCACCCCTGCATACAACAGGCACCTCCTGTTCCACAGTCAGCTGCCCCAACAAAGCAGCCGCGGACCTGCAAGTGTTTCGCAGTGGTGCAATCCCGCGACCAGGCAGGCCGCTGTACAAAAAATACAAAAAGAGTTGCCTCTAGGTGGGATGCACTCCCAGGTGGAAATTACGCCAAAGCAAGGGCACACGCCATGAACAAAGTCCTTTTCTGGTTTTCCTGCCAGACGCGTTTCGGGCCAACGCCCTCTTCAGTGGCAGACCATGTGAAGTGCCGGCGTGCGGCAACTACCAGTAAATCCCCGTAATAATTATGCTCAGGTGAACCACCTGATGCAATGCTTCCTGGGAAAGCTCCAAGGTTCCCACCAGTTTGAGACGCACTCTGACATCCACTACAGCAACCTTCATGAGGTAAAAGCCAGATCGGCGGGCAGATCCAGTTTACAGCATGCCTGTCGATTCACGCCTGACGCATTTCGTGCTCATTGCACTCTTCAGAGGCGCAACAGTCAATTTGGCATAAAGGCCACACCTCCCACTTATATGAGCCCTCCAAAGGGCGACTCAAATGAGTCTGTGTTGGTTTGTGGGTCTTATAGTGTGTGCCTTAGTTATGTGCCGCTGTCTGAAACAATCCAAGCCCACCAATGGGTCTCCACTCGCTCCTCAGGCTTGTCAATCCTCAATGGATGCCTCCACATTAAGACTCCGTGATTCGGAGCCCCGTGGCCCCAAATTTCCGGGTGGTGCTTCTCCCGCGGCTGGGAGGCCGCGTTGTAAATCAAAGCTCCAAGGTTCCCACCAGTTTGAGACGCACTCTGACATCCACTACAGCAATCTTCATGAGGTAAAAGCCGGATCGGCGGGCGGATCCAGTTTACAGCATGCCTGTCGATTCACGCCTGACGCGTTTCGTGCTCATTGCACTCTTCAGAGGCGCGACAGTCAATTTGGCATAAAGGCCACACCTCCCACTTATATGAGCCTAAACATGACATCCCTGTAACCTTTGGTTTTTTCAGTGAATTTCTATGTTTTTTTTCTATTTCCTAACTAAAATAACCCTGTAGCCTTTGTTTTTTTTCAGTGACTATAATATATATATATATATATATATATATATATACATATACACATATACACACACCAGTATGTAGTTATAGTTAGGACCTAGTAACTTTGGCGTCATTTGACCAATCTTCATAAAATTTCCCCAGAAAAGTGTCAAGTTGGGTTCTTTTGTTATGGAAAGTTGGGGATGATCCATGCAGTGGGGACCGAGAATTTGGGGTACGAAATAAGGTTGCATTTGAAATGTTAATTCCCATAGGAACCTTTAGCCACACCTACAGCCCGAACCGCTGAACAGACTTACACCATTTGACAGGTAGGTAGATGTCGGTTCAAGGAAGAGCCTTTTGCTTATTTGGTGTAAATACTTTCAGTGGTTGTTGAGAAATGTAAGTTTAAATGTATAGTGCCATCTCTGGCCGCGGATATTTTGTGGTGGTTTCACGATGAATCATGAATGCACGTGCCAACGGGAATGCTCTGATTTGCTGGATACAACCTGAACAGAAAGTTGCGGCCACCATTCTATCTATCAGGAACGGTTCCCAGGGCCTAAAATTTCTGAAAAATCTAACATAAGGGGCCAGAGTAGAGGTACTCTTACCCCATGTTTGAGAAACGGGGGTGTTAGTGACACAAGTTGTGACCAAAATTGATTTTTTTCAATCGCACATGATATTCACAGCACGCTGCAACCGCCAGTGCGCCCCCCGTGTACTATTGCGCGGACATCGCGACTATCAATTTCATTGCGAATATTGGTGAAAATATAAAAAAATATATATATCAGTGAATCATTAATACGCATTGTTATAGAGATTTTGATAACTGTTTTTATAGTTATTTATATAGTGAGTTATCTACTGTGATGGTTAGAATTAATTATATAGTTATAATTTTTTTATGTGATGGTGACTATTGAATTCCTGCTTTCGCTTTCTGCTTTTGTGATGTAACCGCGTGGATCACGACCACTGACGTCATCACGATCTCCGGCCTCAACGCGAAAACGGAAAATAGGTTTTAGAGATGGTTGTTCTAGAGATACACTAGAAAAATATGAGTTTGAAGCGTACAGTAATAAACCAGAGTGTGTAAAATACTGTAATATGTGTGCATAAATGTAATTTTACTTCATGGAAAAGGCGTGATCGTCGCGGTTGATGATGTCTCGAAATCCTGAATAACCGCGAAAACAGGAAATAGGTCTGAAGGATGGTTTTTAAAGAAACTTAGTACAAAAATATGAGTTTAAACTTGCTTTGAAAGAAGTTTGTATATAGAAATATGTGTAGGGCAATGTTCAGAATGGATTTTTTGTACATATTATTTTTGGATGTGTTGGTAGTCATTGAATGGCTGCTTTTGTTTTCGCAACGTATCTGTGGGGATCACGATGTCGCCGCAAAGATCCCCAACAACTAAAGGAAAAAACCCTCTAGAGAAAAACGTCATAATATTTCGGGTACTAGGGTGGCTCTGACAAGAGCCGCTGCATTGTTTGTGTGTATATGGCTGCTATACATAAGACTGGATTCAGAAACACCCTGTTGCTTTCATCTGTGAAGGTCAACCCATCATTTCTATAAATTCCGTGCATGTCAAAACACAGATTGTGATTATAGATTCAGCCCATGCGATGGTCTCTGAGGAATGCAGAAACAGTTTTATTAACATGTTGCCTGGCTTTGTCAATCTGTGGACAGAATTGATTTTACCACTTCCATTTCTGTCTTTGGAATATATTGGAGTACACCAAGACAGTGTGAGGGAAAAGCGACATCAGTTTTGCAAAGGTTTCTTTCATTAGTATTTTCAGCCCTACCCCAGTCAATGTGCCTAGGTCATTACCACCACAGGGCACAATCATGAGGTGAGGATCTTTGGAATCCACAATGGATTTAACTAAAGCCAACAACTGATGGAACTTTAACCCTCTTTGGCCAAACCAAGTAATCTGCACATTTGTTAACCCCAAGTCCCTGTCAATATTTTTTTTGCAGCCTCTTCAGCCCAATAGATATAGCTGTGGCCCACAATCCATACTGCAAGCATTTTGAAGTGAAGGAGCAATAGCAATCAGAAGAAGTCTGGAGCTCAATAAGGTAATTTTCCATAGGAAAAGCAGTTAAAATTGAGTTTTTTTTCCATTAAAAAAGATATATTTCATTGGCTGCTGTTAGCAAGAAGCCTTATCATTGGCTGTTGTTTAAGAAAAGAAATGAAATACGGATATGCTTTTGAATCTCTGGAGCAAAGCCCACCTGTTGTATCCTATTTGGAAGCAGCATGTTCCTTCTAGAATGTGCTGTGAACTTGTGACCTACTGGTTCCACTGGGTTACTAGGTTAGGGCGACCAGATTCTCATAACAAAAAACTGGGACAGGTTATAGACATATAAGTAGGACTACAGTTTGCAGTAACCATTGACATAAAAGTTAGGACTATTTGACAGCTGTCAGACATAGAAAATGGACTACAATGACAGCTGCCTCCACAGACACAGATGAAGAATTGCAGACGAAAAGTCAGATGTGTGACACAGACAGCAATGGATTTTTAAGCTAACAGCATGTGTATTATAGGATGTGGGGTTTTCGCTTTAACAATGCCAAGAACGGACTCAAAACTACTAACTTGCAAAAATGGCTAAAAAGCTTGCCCCATGCCAGAAGCCGAGAAGGGGAAGAGGAAGAAGGAAGAGAAAGGGAGACAAAATGCAGTATGATGCGGGAAGGACTGAGGAGGTAGGCCTGTCTGTGTCTCTGCGATGAGGGGAGGGATGAGAGAAGGCCTGTCTGTGCCTCAAAGATGAGGAGAGGGCTGAGAGAAGGCCTGTCTGTGACTCTGAGGTGTGGGATGGGCTGTGACTATAGGCCTGTCTGAGCCTCTGAGATGGGGGGGGGCGAACTGTGGTATTTCTCAAGTACGAGGCCATCTCTAAAATAGATGCAGTATGTTACTGGTGATGTCTGCTCTGTGCACGCTGCTATCGTATATGAGGGTCTCCTGTTGAGCAGCTATAAAAACACCTCTAGGCACCGTGTATGCATCCATTTTTTTGCTGTGATAAAACCCATGACATCATGGTGCTTAAAAACATTTCCCCGCGTGCATTTTGGGGAGTGCCTTTCTTCAGGGGGCAGTTACTGTCCAATTACAAGCCAGCATTTCTGGTCACCTTGTAGAACCGTCCAGCGCCCCGCTTCCTTCCAGGTAGGCGGTCTGAGTAGTGCGGAGAAGGGTACTACAGCACGGACGCGCTGTAGGTCACAGCAAGCAGAGCTTGCCTCTGACCCTGTGCATCTCTCCCAACCATGTCACATGAGACAACTGCACCCACAGACGTCTCACCGCTTCTACGTCTCAAAGGGCCTTCAGATGTAGTTGAAATACTACCCGAGCAGACTTGGAGGCTGCAGTAACTTGACCACTTGTGCATGACACCCGACACTTCCCCCCCCAAACTCCCTTCAACCTCTCATGCACACTGTGCCCTCCCAGCACTCCCAAACTAGGCAGCACACTGTAGTCCCATACAGCGCTCTACAATGTATAGGTGACATGACAGAAGTACCCAGGCTTTAAGCTTTAAGTGGGATGAAAAAACTGGGGGGGTCTCTTAAAGGGGCGTGGCCGATGTAAATAAGGGCAGGGCTTAAAACACATAAGCTTAAAAACCTGTGCTTAACAGTGTCCCGCTCGAAAAATTTGCTGCTTCTGTCATTGTATCCAGATAGATAATACAAGTAACAATATATCTACAACAAGCCAGGACTATTGGCTTTGTCAATTGTTGTTAGCTGCATAAGCCAAATAAGCAACAACTTTGGCTTTGTGTACATAACATTGAAATTGCTTCAGTTCTGGAATGATGAGACTGTGAAAGAACTAGAACGGGTCTCTTTGAAGGCAGTGAAGGGTGATAATGCTGCAGCAGTAAGATTTTTTTTCCCCCTGAGGGCAAAAATGGAAAGGCCAATAGAGACCGGTCTCAGCACCTGTGCGAAGTAAGCATGGGCACAGACTCTATATAAAAACCGGGACATTTCTCTGTTTAAGCCGGGCACTGCACAAAAACCGGGACATTTCTGTAATTTGGAGCAAAGTGTCGGGACACTGCTCCAAAAACCAGGACCGTCTGGGGAAAACCAGGACGACTGGTCACCCTATACTAGGTACACTGAGCTAAGACTGCATTGGGGGAGGGTGTTAAAGAGGCAGAACATTTTCTTAAAAGTTGAGGAGTGATGACACAATTTAAGTAATGGCTAGTTTTAATTTCCAACTCAGGACTATGAAATAAACTTTTGTGTAGTATTTAAATTTGAGAAAAATGAAGCTAGATATAGTTTTGAACTTCTGTTTTTTTCGCGATTTCTCTGCGATGATTGTGAAACCATTGCAAAAATGCGCCAACAGGAACCTTGATTTGAAAGAGAGGGAAAGGGTTAGTCTAAAATGAAAGACATGATTTATTTTGCTTCTTTTTCCCATGATGATAGGATGGAAAGTTGAAGAGGTTGCCATTTTAGAGTTGCTTTGTATGAGAGTGGTGTACCATTCTTGTACTTAGTTTTTAAAAATTTTAACAGTGTAAAAATTATCCAGAAAGAGCTACAACAACAAAAAAATCTACAAACTCTATTCACTGGTATGTAAATAACTTTGTAATTATTTTAAAAATGTACATTAGAACTAAAGATGTATATGGGAGTTTGATTAAAAGGAGTATTACAGTGATGTGAAAAAATATATAAGATGAACCGTATCTGTTAGAGGGTATGTGTTTAAGAGGTTAGTGGTGAATATTCTGGGAAGTAAGAGACAAATGAATTAATGCCTCTTTATTACATTGTGTATTTTATTGAAAAATAACAGTATAGTCTTGTGGAAAGTTGCAATGAGGAACTAAGAATGTTTTAAATGACTAAGCATGATGTGCATAATAGATACATCTGTTATTTGCATTCTGGGAGTTGTAGTATTTTTAGTAACATTATCAAACAGGAATAGTGTAGTGAGAAATAAAATATGAGAACATGTTGTCTGCCTGTATATGAATAAGAAAGAAGTAATACTTGTTAGGTATGTATTGAGAAGTGTTTGTCAATGTGGTTTTTAACTTATATGACCGCTTTGCTCATGCTTAGATAGTGAGATATGGTTTTTGTGCTTGCACATAGCTATATATACGGTGGGATGTTGGGTTTACTTAAAGATGCAGAGAGGTATATATTTTTGGAAAGCTGGCTTGAAGGTGTACATCTATTAAGAAATCGCATATATTTATACATAGTGATCTATGTTCAGTAAGGCTGATGAAAATGTAATGTATATGGTGAGGGTAGTGTTTTTCTTCAAACATGGTTTGTTTAAAATTGAGGAGGACTAATAGTGCAGAATGCCTCAAGAGGTCTTGTGCTAGCTTCATTTTGAGTGTAACTTTTGTTTGAGATTGCTGAATATATTTTTTAGAAGCAGAAGAAGTATTTGAGAAATTATGTAGGCATGCAATTCGCAAAAGGTTTTGTGCTTCGAAAAATTTCAAAATGTTTTCAGTTTTAGAAACTTAATGATGCATGTGCACGTTCAGTAACAAAGTAATGTATGTTTCTAGAGAGCCATGTATGCAATTATATATCAAGTGTGATATCTAGATTTCACCAACACATAGCCCAGAAGAAAAGCATATATACGGTAAACAGGTAGTTTGATACTGACAGAAGGAGATAACTAATTTGTCAGAGAGATAGTGACAACTGTTATGTATCAGCAGCAATTAAGGTACTTTCACAGTCAGTTAGGCAGTATTCAGGCATTCATGCAATCACCCAGCCACTACTCAGGCAGTCATCAAATCAGTGATTTACTATCTATGGAGTTATTCAATTACCCAGACTCTACACATGAACTCTTGCAATCAGGCAGGCGGAAATTATGTAGTCATTGTACTATGCAGGCACTACCCATACATGCATCTAATCACCTAGGTACTAACTATTGACTTATGCAATCAACAAGGCTGTTACTATGCAATCATCACATTTGCGCAGAACCTATGCAGGCATCTAAACACCCACTTACAACCCATGCAGTCATTGAAATACTGAGGCAGATGCGCACACTGATGAAACACCCAGGCACTACTCATGTACTCATCTAATTACGTAGAGAGTACTATTGTAGTAAACCTATCACCCATCTAGTACCTATGCAGTCATTTAATTACTGAGGCAATAGTCTTGCACTAATACAATCCCCCCAGCAGTACACTTACTTTGATCCAATCTCTCAAGCTTTAATAATGGAATCATGCAGTCCCTCAGACAGTAGTCATGCACTCATCTAATTAGCCAGGCACTACTGATGCACTTATTCAATTATCCAGCACTACCCATGTAGTTGTCTAAACATCCAGGCACTACCTGTTCACAAAAACAAATTGGCAGCATCCAATCGCTTAAACACTATTCATCCACTCATCCAATCGGCTAGGTGCTATGCATGGGCTTAAATAATCATGTATGCACTATCCATGCACTCTATAAATCACCTATATACTATGTATGCACTCTTGCAATCATCCAGGCACCAGAATTGCACTCATTTAATCATCTCATTTAATCATCCCACCAGTATCTATGCATGTATTGAATTATTGAAGCATTAGTCATGCACTTGTCTAATCATTCAGGCTCTACTCATGCACTCATCCAAACACCCAGATATTAGTGGTATACTCATGAAAACATGCAAGCAGTAAGTATGGAGACATGGAATGACCCATGGAGTTATGACATAGTCAGGGAATCATCTACGCACTACTTGTATCCTCAGGGAATCACCTAGGCCCTACCTATGCACTCATTCAATCATCCAGGGAGTATTGATGGATTCAACCACAAACCCATGTATTTACAAGTTTTACTAGAGCCATGTGGGGTATTATATATGCAAACTGTCACACTCTTTGCAAGTACGCAGAAGAATTAGTAAGATATATGGTTGGATATAGATTAATGTGCAGATTTTTATATGCAGCGTTTCCCAAAATTTAAATCTGATAAATGCAAGTAGAAAAGTACTGAGATACTAAATACACTAGTGACACAGTGGTAGAGAGGCACGCAAATAGCTCTTATGGTGTGTATTTGGATTTACAGTGTTGAGACACTGTATGTACTTCTACACTTGGGTAATGCGGCGCGAGCCGCAAGCCATTTGGCTGAGCTGTGCTGCATTACTTTTAAAGCACAGGGATGTGTCATATTTACAACAGTATGATGGATCCCTATGCTGTCCTCTGCGCTGGCACACAACTGGCTGTCATGCTCCAATAGAGGTACCCTTGCAGGATGGTGCAAGGGTGCCTGTGTTGCAGGGATGAATTCTTTTGTGCAGGAAGGCACACCTGCCTGCACAAAAACAATCACAAGTGTTGTTTTCCTCTTTCTATGCATGCTGCAGAATGCAGCACGCATAGAAAGAGGAAAAACTAGGAGAGTTAAAAGTATTTCTCCTTGTTGTGCCTCCCTACATATTCCTCGCGACATATTCCCAGGTGTTCAATCGTTGTAAATCTGGGAATGTGGCAAAATGCATGGGTGTTGTTTGGGAACACCCACAGCAACACCCATGGCACGCTCCTTTCACGCAAAGTGCTGTGTGAAAAGCGCCCGTGTTTGCAAGGCCACCAAAAGCCAAGCAGAGTAGCTTTACGTAGACTTGTAAATATGGAGGATCACAATATGCCAATGGTGTGTCCAAAAAAGTGACGCTTTGGCGCATGGGGCTTGTAAATACGCTCCTTTGGCTTGATGTTCATTTTAAAATTTACTACAGAAGGGATAAACTGGTCTTTCACCATGTGCAAGTTAGAAGTGAGATATGGTGCAGCTGTGTTGTAGGACAGGGTGATAAAATGTTAAAAGGTAACTAATAAATAAAGTTTTGTGTTTTGCTTTTCTATATTGAAGTAAGTGCATGTAGTAATAAAGCTTGGTTCATCAGTAGATTTAAAACTGCAACATACCATAATAAAAACTTTTTGGGATTATGTGTAAGTCAGTACAAAAATAGTTTGTATGTTGGCTAGGGTAAAAATTAAAATATACTTGTTTTTTTAGTAGAACAAGATATACATAAGTACACACAGTTAGAATGCCTCCAAAAGCTCAGACGAAAAAGCAACAGAAGCAACTACAGAATCTCTGCATAAATGAGTTACAAAAGGGGAAAAATGCAGAAAAGGTGCTAAAAGAAAAAAGAGCTACTTGTAAGAGGACAGTCATTTCTTAAAAATATATGTGGACATTTGCAAAGATTACAAAATAAAGAAAATACAATTATGAGTGGACACAGTGTATATTGGAAGAAGAGAAAAGATTGTAACAAATATGGATACAACATAAACAGGAGACAGAAGCAGTTTAACAAAATCAGAGCCAGGATATTTTGAAGTAGAGTGGTTGTAAATTTAGTGATACATTTAAAAAAGTGTAAAAGGAGAGATGCAGTGAAACAGAAAGAACGAGTTGAGAGAGGCCTTTGCTTTGAAGAGGAAGCTTTTCATTTTGATTCTAAATAGAATGAAGACTCTTGACAAAATAGTGCTGTGCATGAGGAGATAGAAACAGAAGAAAAGATTAGTCAATAGAAGTACGTTTTGTACAGTTTTTAGTAGAGAATGGTTATATACTTCTTGTATAGAGCTTTTCTTTAATGAAGAAAGCTATCTCCTGGATAACAGATTAGTTCTTGCTATTGATTAAAGAAGACAATGTTATGAAGTGAAGAATAGTAGCCCTATAGCAAAAGAGGTGATGGTACCTAGAATGTAGAAGTTATTGCAGAAGAGGTACAAGGAAGGAGTAGTCAGGGTCCTGTATACAAATGGAATTGTAGTAGTGTTTGTAGTATTAAACAGCAATCCCTTGATATATTAAGATGATTCCTACGTATCTTTCCAAGGCGAAGTTTAAAACACAAAATAAGTTATACCACTCAACAATGCGAACTTTAGTTAGGAGGCTGTACTATGTGAAAACTCCTGCTTTATGTTTAGGAGAAATAAATAAAGCACTTTTGCATGGTAGTGTGACAGACGTAGAAAATGTTTGTGGTGATGTGCAGTTTCGTTTCTTTAGTTCTGAGCAGGATTATAGGGAAAATGAAGAGTTGTTAAGAGGAGGAGTTGCAGAACAGGACACATATATTACAGTTGATAGTTTTAAAGAAGAGATTACTAAATTTAACACACTGTTGTCTAAAAAACCAGAGTATGTTTGTATATGTTGTCAATGTACTTACTAGAAGATTTTAACACAGACTATTGACTTATATTTAAAAAGTAAAATATGATAACTGACAGAAGTTACCTGTGTATATATTTGTAGAGGGACGGTTGACTCTATACTGTAAGTTATATATAAGGAGTGTTACAATAAATTAGAAGATAATAAAATTAACAACACAGATATTGCATATCCATTTTGTAATTGAATAAAATGCCTGCTAATGTAAAAAAACTATGAAGGGCCAAAAATAGAAAAAACATCAACATTTATTATTCTTTTCAGCATTGTGAAAGGCCGTTATGGACTGCTCTCCAGGACTCACTACAGCTCCACAATACATGCAGTATGATGCTATCGGGGAAAACTGTGGAGCCAAATCTTGAAGTTAAGATTGGACTTTTGAATGGAGTCTCTGCTTCGGTGTTGTTGTTGTGGCTGCTATTGAAGTCGAGGATCTTTCAGCTTTGTGTTGACTTCTTGCTGCTCACTATGAACTCCTCTTATGAAATGTGCAAAAAATATAAAAGGGAGAAAGCAATTAGCATGTATGGTTTTTGGCTCTATTGCAAATAGTTGTAAAACACTGCTCACCAGCTCTTATAACAACACTATAGTCCATGTAATACGTGGCCATTCTTGAAAACTCTGAAGCATATCTGTTGTAGTAGTCTGTACCTCTGAAGGGACGTTCTGGCCGGGAATTGTTGCTGCTGCTACTGAAGTGGATGGTCCTCGAGCTTCACTCTGCTTGATCAGCAATTAGAGACGTTTCTATGATAAGTTTTAAGTTAATATAACATGAACGCCATCCCACATAAGTCCAAAAAAAAGTCTCCAGCCAAAATCTGCCACCTGCTCACAATAAAGTTCTTGAAAAGAAGATTCAAGAAGGAGGAGTGGGTGTATACTTCGTATTAATTTTATTCAAAATTATATTATCCAATGATATTCCTTACTTTCCCAGTCATGTGATGTTCGCACATTGTGCATTGCATTAGTTTGCAGCAGTTTTTAACTCCCATGAGTTTGGGTAACAATGGGTAGTTTGATGGGTGTTTCATGGTTATGTTCTGTTCATGAGTTCAGATGTTGTGTTATTTTTTTAAACTGTTGTTTTTTGTAAATGTGTTGTTAAAATAAAGTTAAACCAATATGTTATTAAACAGCTAGACTCAAACCTTGTGTAAAATATGTCTATATATCTGTTTTACACTTTGACATTTGCATTCGTGACTACTGATGTCATTTCGACATCCTGTGTTGCTGTAAAGAAGAAAAATGCATTTTTGATTTAGTTATTTCGACAAATGAATACAAAGGGGAAAGTTAAATTAGTATTTGACTAAATAGATACACTGAAACCATATGTAAAATATGTCTATATATGTGCTTTACACTTTGTTAAAAACACAAGGTATTCGCAGTGTGTCCTTGGCAAAGGCACTCATAGAATCATACAGGCACTACCTGTGCAATCATCAAGGACGTCTTTTCTCCACCACTCTGAAAACGCGCCTCTTGGCATAGTACTAGTTGGGGGATGAAGTAAGTCCTACATAGCAGGATTCCTGAGAGCTGGTCAGAGGCCCGCCCTCTTTCCACAACATTCTGCAAACACCATTACTACTTAAAAAGCCATGGAAATTCTCTGAAAAACCAAAGGTTACAGGGCTGTTAAAACCCAAGATGTTCACTAAAAAACCAAAGGTTACAGAGGTGTTATAGTTAGGATCAGTTTTCACGCTCACAAAACCAGAGAAATTCAGCAGTTATAGTTAGCTGATCTAACTATGACTTGCGCTCCCAATGCACTGCTTATGACCTCACATATTACATCACTCATGACATGGTAAGTGACATCACTCATGACATCAGTGATGTCATTTGAGATGTCATCAGTGATGACATCTACAGAATCTCTGATGCAACCACTCACACCCTAATCTAACCTTTCGTACACCTACTCCAACTTCTACACTAGCATTTTCAAAACCATTGACACACCCATGCCAGTAATTACACACCCACTCACTGATTCATAGGTGTACACACACATCCACTCAGTTGCCCATACAGCCACTCATACAACTCACTCACTAATACAGCCACTGATATATCCACTCATACACCCATTCACACACACACAGCCAGTCACTCATAGAGCTACTCACTCACCTATCACACAGCCATCTACTCACCTATACAGTTATGCACACACACCAACTCACTCATTCATACTGACACAAGCACACACTCACCCATACAGCCACTCTCATAATCACTCACTCACACATACAGTCACTTATAAACTCCAACACTCACCTATACTGCCTTTAAAATATGCAGTTACTCACCTATATACCACTGGCACATCCATTCACTCACCAACACAGCCATACACACACTCACCCACCCATACAGCCCCGCACAGATGCACTTACGAACCCATACAGCCACTGTCTCACCCACTCACTCATCCATGCAGGCAGTCACACACCCCCTCATCCACATAGACACTCATACAGCCATACAGGTACTCAGATAACCAATCAATAACCCATACAGCCACTCATGTACCTACTCACCAACCCATACAACCACTTACACACCAACTGACAGACTGATACAGACATTCACACAAAGTAGTCGCTCACCCATACATTCACTGAGACATGTATAATCACTTACCTATACAGTCAGTCACACACCCACTAAATCATCCATACAGGCACTCAAACACCCACTGATTCATTAATACACCTCGGTGTATATATATTTAACACTCAAACATTTTAGAAACACTCACAGTCACTGGATGATGTCATCAGTGATGCCACTGACCATGTCATGAGTGATGTAATATGTGAGGTCATAAGCAGTGCATTGCAGGGGCACAAGTTATAGTTAGCTCAGCTAACTATAACTGCTGAATTCTTCTGGTTTTGTGCATGTAAAATCTAAGCCTAACTATAACGTGCGAGTAACCTTTGGTTTTTTTGTGAATATATATATTTAAAAAAAGGTTTATATTTAACCACCTGTAAAATACTTAAATTTTTGTGGTAAAGGCATGTCCGTTGTATAAAGATTTGTTATAATGGCATTTTCATTGTAAAAGCAGTGTTGATAAGCCATTCATTGTAATGGCATTTGTTGTTCCCACATACATCTTCCCACAACGGTTTTCAAGTGGCATCACAGTTATCTATGTACTTGGTGGCACATTACTTCCCTCCAGTGATGCCATGATATGTTCATCTTATGTTTTGTATGTCCCCCTGATGATTTTGTCGCGATCTGATCTGTGATCACGACAGAGCAAAACAATGGAGGAGTGTCATTGAAGTGCAATATGCAACTTAAAATACAGTAGCCCTCATTATATAACGGCAGCCCACCTGATCAAATTGGACCATTAATGTACTGAGCAGCAATGCAGTGCTGAATAATGCCTTGGTGGGTAGGTATTAACTAGGATTACATCCTCCCCACACCTGCAATGACCATTTTCCTACCAACGTCGCCAATTTCTACCTCACACTTCAGAGGAACATGAGGCGCTGTGTCATAGAAAGTGCCCTGGTGTAATCTATGTTTGTATCCTCTTTTTGCATCTCTGGAGCACTTTCATGTTACAAAATGGGCTGTAGATGATTGTGTGGCCCGTATGCAGTACAAATCATGTTGGTGCTAAATGTGCCCCAGTGCAGGGGCAAAGAAGCTGCCAGGAGGCACACTGACTGAGTCACATGGAGGTGGGTGCACAATCCTTGCTGTGATTTTTCTCAGTTGGCGAGAACAGCCGGCATAAGAACGTCCCATGCAAAGGAGGCACAAAACACCTATCTACATGAATTCACTTGCTGAGGATTCTCAGTGGTCAGGGTTTCCCAACACTGCAACACACACCCATCCGGTAGGATTCAATGGACAAGTGCTGGAAAGAATTTTATATATTTTGACACCGTTTCAGTGTATATCTCGAATGCTTTTGTTGAGTTCTACATGAAAGAAGCAAAAGCTAGTCTATAGAAATGTTTTGAATTCGAATGGTAAAATACATTTCTGTAAACTATACCAACACCGTCTGTAGGAGACCTGCTTAAGCATACATAGAACCCAATAAAGTGCATTGTGAACGAATGAAAAAAACACATGCCTGGTAGTACTGAGTAGAATTGTACACTATTAACCGACTAACGTGTAAGTTTTAGTTCAACAAAGTTTAGTCATAAAAGTGCTTTGTTTGATCTTGTAGAATACATGCAGTCTTGGCATGAACTGCGTCAATAGGAGTTGTTTTTCTAATAAAACGCCAATGTTTTGTTTTTAATTTCAGCGTGTTTGTTTTGAGAGGCATTGTATAATGTTACCTTGCACAGTTTTTTTTCTAGGAAATGAACTGAAAACTTGCAGTTCTGAAGTAGTGTTCCCAGAACTATGACAGGTGTGATAGACGCACAGAACACAGCTGTTAACATTTGCATCATTGCCAATTAACATTGGGTTCCCTTGAGTTTCATTTAAACGGCATGCTGCTTCTGGCTGGTTAATTTACTTTGTGAGAATTGGAAACATTGCTCATGACCCAGAGAATTAGGGCTTAGATTTATCATACTTTCATGCAGCGCAAGGCAGCAAGCCACCTTGCTGCACTGCACCAATGAGCAGGAATGCACCCTGGTTGACATTATACTGCACATTCCTGTCCTTTCCTTGCACTGCTGCACAATGTGCTGCCTTGTGCCAACTCAGGCACCCTTGTGCCATGGTGAAAGGGTGCCTGCTTTGTAGACAGTATTGTTTTTGTGCAGGAAGGGACACCTTCCTGCACAAAAACAATCCTCAGAGGCATTTTGCTCTTTTTACGTGTGCTGCAGAATGCAACACACGTAAAAAGAGGAAAAAACTGGGAGAAATAAAGATATTTCTCCTCGTTATGCCTCCCCTGCGAAGGTATAGTATTTTGATGCATTCCCAGGTCTACCACTAATGGTAAATCTGGGAATGTGCCAAAATCCAAGGGTGGATACAAGGGAGCATCCACGCTCCACCCAAGGAAGGCCTCCCTGGGCCAGTGTTACGCAAGGCAGAGCTTTGGTCTTGCCTTGCTTAATAAATCGGACTTTAGTGTTGTGCCGCTCTTGCGCCCCTTTGCGTGGTGGAAGGGCGACACAACACTATGATAAATATGGGCCTAGATGGATAGTAAACTTCATAAGTCATTTATTTGTCTGTATTTTTCAGTAAAGCATTTGTACCATTTGGGTATTGTAAAACAATATGCTTCTTTCTTTCTAAATCTAGATTTCAAATATACAGCTGAATTTGAGATATTGTGTCATGAATTGAGCTATTAATAGACCAGATTGTCAATGAATAATACATGTGGTCATCAGTGTCTATGTTATCTTTTTGTGCCCAAGTGTCAACTCTCTGTAACAAAAGGCTCACATACACTAACTTGCACATCTACTTCTGTACTACTCATTACTTTTCACACCAGTGGTCATTTCCTCATTTTTATGGGGATGGGCTCTCATAGAATAGAGAAAAGGTCTATGTCCATGCGTCCTAACCTTATTAAGATGCAGCTGCCTGGGCAAGGAGTCTCTTGGGAGGTGTACTAACAGTGCACTAGCTAAAGAAATGTGGCAAGACCCCCGTGGAGGACTGTTAAAAACTACATTTCCTCATGGGATGGGATTGTGTCCCCTTCAAAGGCAGGCTGGACTGTGAAAGATCGAACAGCAATTTGAAACTGCCGATCAGACTTTCATTTTTCTGTTCTTTGTTGGATTCAAGTCAGCCCTTGGTAAAGCACATTTTTGTTACAAAGGGCCTCATGGCCTCTGTCCATACGAGGTGCACTCAAAGAAGGTGGCACCAACGCAGACCAAAACTGACCACCTTTGTTAGACCTGGCTTCATGGGCACCAGGGCACTCGGGGATTACTGCGCTCCAATCGCATCAACTGGAGTGTTCCCCACTGATGTCCTGGGGCCTCAGTAATAGTGGACCCAAAACTGGATAACCGAGTACTCCTCTCCAGCACTTGACTCTCTCGGGTAGCGAGACCGAGCATTCCAAGGCTAACTCAAGGAGGGGAGGTGGGGTTAGACATTCCGAATACAGTGCACACCGTACTACCAGCTGATAAAATCAATGTCCAGTCAGTGCTTCCATTTTCATAAAAGAAAAGTACTTTAATACACATAAGAGAATTATACTACACATAAAATTAGGATAAACAGTGAAAACCAGATGTCTCTACAACCCTCTGGGCCAGAGTTCTGACCCCAAACAGTATTATATCACATAGACGCTAAGCACTATAAAAACACAGTTAACATGAAGACACACAATAAGCATTACATCTTACAGACCATGTTGCATAGGGTTACTCTCATTCGCTAGAGCCATGATACCAATCTTTGTATCAAAAGGATATAGTTTCAACATATGATGTGAGGTCAAAGGTTCTTCATCAGCCCCTTAACCCTCACCCAAAGCAACAGCAGTGCCCTCCCATCCTGAGTGAGGACACTGCTCTAGTGGCATCAGGGATCTGATCACAGGTGCCTGATGTCTTGGTACAGTTTACTGGAGTCCCACTAGTCCAGTAGCCACTTGCTAGCTGTAGGAGGGTAGTGCAGGACAGAGTGCCAGTTCACCCTGATACCCCCAGATATCACAAAATGATAGGTGGGGGGCCTGTTCCACTGGGCTCTATTCCCCAGCTTCTGCTTGTAACCGGAATTACCACACAGCCTCCCACAGTGCAGGGGAAGGTTCTGGGCAAAGCTATCTCACCTTCAAGGAATGGGATCAAGCTTCCGCGTCTCTGTCTCCCTTGATGTGCTGCAAGCTTCCTTTCCTTATCTTGAGCAGCTGTCTGCAATTTCCTTGTTCAAAGCGCCAGCTCTACAAGCCTCACAAAAACAGCTGGTCCTCTCCCCGATGCTGCCAATGCCCTTGCTCCTCGTCAAACTAGCACATTCCTGTGCAGCAGAATCCATCAGTTCCAGACGTAGTGAGCAAGCTTCTTATCTTGCCTTCACACCGTGGGTCGCGGCTGCCTTCCTTCGATGGTGTGAGCCACATCTTCAGAATCATAGACCAGTCTTGAACAACAACTGACTGCTAAGGCCAGACTTTTATCACCTCTGATTGATAGGCTGATCCAATCAGAGGGTCTGCTGCGTTTGAATCCTGGTTGCACTTCCAATAACAGACTATTCATGGTGTGTTCACTGCGTGACCAAAGCATGCAAAGGATGACCTACTGTCTTCCCTTGTACCAGCTCTTGCTATGCCCTAAAGAAAAACTTTAATTAACTCCAGACCAGGAGGCACTGACCAGGGTGGAGGCTCCTCTCAGCAGAGTTAGTACAGTTAAACCCAGATAAGAGCGGAGGGTCTAGCCCAGCCAATCAGGCCTCTCCAAGGAATTGGGAGGGGCACGGGGGGCTGGGATGTCCAGCAGAACTTCTCACATTACACACAATGGCTCAACTCACCATCCTTTCCCATGCACCCACTGGCTCTCAAACACACGTCAAGTAGACAAAGGCAGCAGGACCCCAGGCAAGGGGGAGACTGCACAGACTTGATCAGGAGGGTGGCTAGTAACCCACCCCACCTGACTATAGATTTATTTCTGCCACCACTGGAAGTTTATCACAGCCTGGGTAGAGAGGGCAGTAGCCATTCTCTCGAAAATAGGGGTGCACTAGGCATGCCTCCTCAACCTCAGAGCCAATCTCTAGGGTCTCAATCCATGTAAACAGGTAGACCCTCAGTGGACATGTATGATTGTCATGCTCACTGAGGTAGGGATCTAGAAACCATACAGTAGCTTTTAAGTGACTTGCCTGGAGATCAGCATAAGGCAGGGGAAACACTCTCTCCAAAGACATGCAGAAGACCTCACGTCCCAACAACCTTCTGATTAATACAAAAACACGTAGGTATTGCATTACTTTTCTTCTTTCTGCATTATAATTCACAAGGCTAAATGTTTATCTTAACATTTAATGGTTCACAGCTTCTAAGCCCCCCACCCTTCTGCCATATGAGATTTGTAACCAATCACGGCTATTTCTAAAATCATTTTGCTTCCTGTTACTTGTAGTTTTCGGTTTCCTCTTATAAATGTGAACTTGAAAGTCCCAGCACGCAAAGTGTGTGTAGATAAAACATTCATAGCTATCTGAAAGTGTTACACAAGACATGGTGCAGTTATGATGGGAGAAAAACACATAAGGAGGGGTTACATTATTTACATTCACAATTAAGATTAGTAACAAACAAATAAAACATAGGCCACCTGGTGGCTAGTGTCTAGCTGATACCACATTGCTGTTTACATCCACTAACTGGAAGGGCATTTCCTAATGGTCAAAGATACAGTAGCCTTTCATCGTTAAATAATCTTTGTGTCAGTGTTAGACCTGGCACCATTGGCGTGGGTCTCCCTTCCATTTTTTCGCTGCTGCCTCCTATGTTTTTGCTATGTTTTGCTGGTCTAGATGCTTTGGTGCACTTTGCCACTGCTGTTCAGTGCCAAAGTGCAAGTGCTCCCTATTGTAAATTGTTGTAATGGATTAGTGACTCCATGATTGGCTTATTTGATTTACTTGTCAGACCCTAGTACAGTGCACCATGAGTGCCCAGGGCCTGTAAATCAAATGCTGCTGGTGGGCTTGCAGCACTGATTGTGCCACCCACAGAAGCAGCTGGTAAACTATGGCTCAGGCCTGCCATTGCAGAGCCTGTGTGCAGTCTGGGACTGTTATGTCGACTTGTCAAGTGCACCCACTTGCCAGTCCCTAAACCTTCCCTTTCCTGCATATTAGTCACCCCTAAAGTAGGCCCAAGGTAACCCTATGGGCAGGGTGCATTGTATGTAAAAGGTAGGACATGCCCTGGTGTGTGTGGCATGTCCTGATAGTGAAATACTGCCAATTTCGTTTTTCACTATTGCAAGGCTATCTGTTCCCATAGGCCAGAATGGGCAGTTTGATTATAACATCTTATAAGCATAACTGACCCTAGGAACAAGATGGAAAAATAAAGTTTAGTATGCCTGAACTCAGAATGTTAAAATACATCTTTTAGTGTGGGTGATTTTTACATTCTGTGTTTGAAAATACCACTTTTAGAAAGTAGGTATTTTCTTGCCTAACCATCCAGTATGCCTCTGCTAGGTTTGTGTATTACATGTCTGGTTTGTGAGTGACAGGGGGCTGGAGAGGACTTTGGCTCCAGCAGTCTGATGAGTCAGGGCTGGGCTGAATAGGACTTGGGTTGAATAGAGAGTAGGGGGGAGGAGATTTCCTTTCACTTGCCGGAGCCTACATAGAATAGAGAGTAGGGGGGAGGAGATTTCTTTTTAGCAACCTGGGCCAGCTCTGTTTCAACAATGCTGTCTCCACCTCCTGCCAGGAAGATGCACCAGGGAGGACAGAACTGGTTTGGGCTAAGTACAGACACTCTCTGCCTTCAGATAACAAAGGATTTTGGAGTATAAATATTGGGGCCCAGACCCCAGAACTTTAGATCACTTCTGGGAATCAAGACGAACCTTTGCCAAGGAGAGAAACCAAGAAGCTGAAAGAGGAGACTGTCCCTGCTCTGTTGACTGTTTGGGGTTGGCCTGCAGTGGTTACTTATTGCCAAGGAAAGGAGAAAAGGAACTTTGTGTGTACTTTAATCATCTTGAGGAAGATCTCCAAGGGCTTGAAGTGGAGCTTGCCTCCTGTTCTGAAGTCTCAGGGACACAAAGACTTCACCCCCAGCTCCCCCTGAATCTCCTTGCTGGGAATTCTACCTGCAGAGAGGTGCCTGCTGTTGTTTTGGGCCCTCTAGAGACTGCGTGTCGCTGTGAGCTGGAAGCACGATGCAACGAGGAAGAAGCGTGTTGCCGCTGCATCGCCGAAGCGTGCTGCCGCCGCAGAGGTTGCCGTCGCATCACCGAAGAAGCGCGTCGCATCGGAGAAGCGTGCCGCCGCCGCAGAGGTTGCCGTTGCATCACCGGAGAAGCGCGTCGCAGGGCCTGTCGCGGCTCAAGAAACCACCGATTTCGTTGCACGGCTGCCGGGCGTGCAAGCATCGCATCCAAGTTGCCGCATCGCAATAAAGACGCCATTTTGTCGCATCGCACCGGATTGTCGCATCGAGGCGCCATCTTGTCGCATCGTAACCGGGACACAGTAAGAAACAGACGCTTTGCTCCTCTCCGGTAAGGAACAGACGCATCTCCTCCCCTGCGCTGCAGTAAGGAACAGGTGCGCCGCCTCCCCCGAAGTGAGGAACTGACGCATCGCCTTCCCTGCGACCCTTTTGTTTATATTCCGTTACGCATCCAAGGTACTTTGAGAGTAAAGTGTTGCATTTACCATCTACATTGAACTAAGCTATTTCTACCATTTGAAAGTCATATTTTGTTTACTGTATGGTGGATTTTTGTCGTTTGGTATTGTGTCTAGATAAAGATTACTTATTTTTCTAAACTGGTGTGGTATCCATTTGTAGTGTTTTCACTGTATTACTGTATGTGTTCTCAAATGCTTTACACACTGCCTCTGAGATAAGCTTGCCTGCTCGCGCCAAGCTACCAAGGGGGTGAGCAGGGGTTATTTTAGGAGTGTAGCCCCCTTACCCTGACTAGAAGCAAGGGCCCCTACTTGGTCAAAGGTACCTACCTCTGCCAACTACAGACCCCCATTTCTAACAGTCAGTATCTGCCAACTATCAAAGCAACAGTAACCTTACAAATGCATGTATGATTCTGGTGACGATGAGGAGAATCACACCATATGCAGGGGCACATTTACAATAAACTGGAGGAGAGTGGTGTAGCTCCAAAATTGCTACACACGCTCGGATAGTTTAAAAACGCTGGGATGTGCCGTACTCACAAGAATGCAGTGCACCCCTACGTTTCCCCTAGTGCTGGCACTAGATTTAGCTGCCTAGCTCCAACACAGGCACCCTTGCACCATAGTGCAAGGGTGTCTGCGTTGCAAGGAATTATTGTTCATATGCTGGAAGGTGTCCCTTCTTGCACAAACAATCCAAAATTGCGATTTGTAACTTCTGTGTGCTTTGTGCAGCACACACAGAAGTTGCAGCTCGTCATTTTTAAATGGTTGTTTATGTGCAGGAAGGGAAACCTTCCTGCACATGAATGATCACTAATTGCGATATGCTGTTTCTATGTGTGCTGCATAATGCAGCACACAGAGAAACAGCTAAATCTAGGAGAAATTAATAATTTCTCCTTGTTTCGCCAGGTTAAGGCCAGGTTTTCCCTTGTCTTATTTTTGGCGCAGCCCCATATTTACGCCACCCTTGTAAATAGCGGGCAGCCTCAAAAGCAATGGGTGTTGGGGCGGAATGCCCACTGCAACACCCATTGCCCGCCCCTTTCACGCTAAGTGCTGCATGAAAAGAGGCTTTATTTACAAGGCGGCATTCAGTCACGTTAAGTGGCTTAACGCCACCTTGTAAATAAGGCGAAGGGCTTATCGCCACCAGAACGCCATAAAAAGTGACGTTCTGATGGCGATAAGCCCTTGTAAATATGCCCTGCAGAGTCATCAATTATATCTTCGATGAAATACTCTACAATGCCATGCAAGATTCATGAAGCAATGCACTTGAAGAACAAGACATATGTTGGCTAAATCTAGGGAAAGTATTCGTTTCTGGGTTTTCAATTGCAAATGGGATTTTTTTGAATTATTATACACCAATACATTGATAAAAGTCAATCTGGGTTATGGGACCCACCTCTCCAGAAAGAGCTTTACCCCAAACGGCCTGAAGCAGGGCTGTGTGCTAGCACCCACCATATTCAACCTGTACATTGCTGACTTGTCATAGTGCTAGACAACATCAATGTGTACTCTCCCAAACTAGGAAGCGCTCAGATATCAAATTTACTTTGCACAGATGACCTAGTGTTATTCAGCAAAACAACGGTTGGTTTACAAAGATTAATTGATAAACTACATGATTACACTGTGCTAAATAATTTGGAGAACAATCTAAGTAGGACCAAATTAGTAATATTTGGTAGAAAATCAACAAGTCTGGTACGTGGCGCAACAGCGTCTATATAATTACTTAGGAACAGGAACATAAATATCTTGGTGTTCGAATGGCCTCAAGAGGCACTTACAAAAGGAGGAGGTAAAGGTCAAAACCCTCGCCCTTTTGTCAGCATTTCTATAGACAGCAAAGTTGGTCTGGGGCCTCAGCCTGGATCCTCTGCTCAAAGTAATGAAAGCAAAATTGTTCCCAACAATCGCATAAGGGAGCAAAATCTGTTGGGCAAAGATTCTCTATTGCTGGATATGCTCTCACAAAAATTTACAAAACGTTATTCAGGCTACCTCGATCAGCCTCCCCAAGCCCACGTGCGACTTGAATTCAGCTTAGAGAAACAATCGCTAGTCAGGCAGTGGTCTTATCTTAAATTGTGCCACAAGTTGAGGTCTGCCAGTAGAGATAGCCTAAATTACTTAGTCTTGAGAGAAATAAATACCACAAGAAATATTTAAGCTCATGGGCTATAAAGAGAAGGCCCTAGACCAGAGTTCTACAACAGGTCAATCGGGAGCTACCAAGAGCTCTCAAGCTTCCTCTGAGTAGCTCACACATGATAATTAACAGTGAGCTGGTTTGACAATATTCAGCTTCCCAAATGCTATGGCAGCATTTTAATACATAGTGCAACCCTTTCTGTGGGGGGTAGGAATCTGAAAATGCAGGAACATGTAGGCCATTCTCTTCTCAAACATACTTGTCTTCGTTTCTTTTGTTTAATTTTCTCTCTTTTGTTACTTGTTTCCTTCTTTTGCTATTTGTGTTTTGTCCATTTCTTCTTCTTGCTCTGTTTTGTTAGTTATTTATTTTTCCTTCCTTTCACTCTTTTCTCCATTCCCTTTTCTCTCCACTTTCTCTCCTTTCATTCTCAACTCTGGTCTCCTTTCTTCCTGATTTTCTCTTTTATTTCCTGTTGTATTCCTTTCACACTTTTTTAAAATTTTCTTCTTTCTCCCTCTACTTTTCTCCCTTTTCGCTCCATTCTGTTTCTTCGTTGCTTTCTTTTTCAAGCCTTTTTTCATGCCCCAATCCTTTATCTCCCTTCCTGTTTTTTCTCTGTCTTTCAACCTTTATGTTCTTTTTCGTTCCCAATCTTTCCTTTTATTTTCCCATCTTCTTCCTAACCTTTGACGTTTCTTTCTCACTTTTTCTTCCTCTTTTCCTTCTCAACTTGTACTCTATTTACTCTCCTTTTCTCTTTTCTTCATTCATTTTTGTTTGACTTGTTTCTGCCTTGTTTTTATTTTTTACCTTTCTTTTTCTTTTTTCCTCTACTTTAATTTCTTGTTTCTTTCTTTGCCTCCCTTTTCCTTTTCTCCTTTATTTCTCGTTTCTGCTTTGTTTAGCTTCGGTTTCTTTTTCCCTCATTTATCATACTTATCCTTTCTGTTTATTATTTTGCCTCCTCTCAAGTCTGTTTTCTGCTATTCTCTCCTTTTTGTTTCTGTCTTTCTTCCTCTCCCTCTTTCTTTTTGTTCTCACTTGTTTCTCTTTCCTTTTGTCAAGCTCTCTCCCGTTCTCTCTCCCCTTCCTTTCTGTCTCTCATTCACTCCTCTTTCTTTATCTCTGCCTTTTTCTGTCTCTTTTTCACTGGCTTTCACATCTCTTCCTTTTTTTTGTGTTCCTCTCATTAAGTCCTTTTGCTTCTTTTCTCTCCTCCTTTCTTTCTTCCTTCCTCACATTTCTTTTTCTGCTACTCTTCTTCCTTTTTATGGCTTCCTCTCCTTTTCTCTTCCATTCTATCTCTCATTCCTGGCTTCTTAAAGCAATATTTTCATGGATTTATTTGTATGCCATTACTGCCTTACTGCTGTGTAATGTGGATGTCACTGCAGAGATATGTTTACTTGTAGATACCTAAGAAGTCTGCATGGGCCTCCCAAAATATATTATTGCTAATTATCCTTCATGCCCTAACTCTCAAAATAGGAGCAGTGACATCTTATCTATTGTAAGACAATGAGAACAATAGTCTAAATTAGGCTCTCAGTGTCTTTCTCAAACAACAGACAAAACTGATCATTGGGGTCCCCACATATTAACATTTGCTGTAGAGCTAATGGTGCATCAATGTTGTATGTTCATCAGAGCAGGACTGGGATACTCTGGGATGCATTTAAGTTATTTTGACTCCATTTACCCTTATCGAACTCTCTTATAGTAGGCGGTAGCTCAGGATGGTTTTCAATGACCAGAAGTAGCCTGCGCTACAGAAAAGGTTGGAGACCCCTGCCCCAGACACACTGGAAGTCTGGAAACTTCAGTTTTCACAACATATGTTCAAAAGGCTTATTAACAAACACCAAAAGCTCTTGTCCTGGCTAGAAGATAAATCCACACTGGCCCCCCGATCTCACGCTTGGATGGTAATAAACTCCAAAGATGTCGAAAAACCCCAAGAATACGTATCAAGCACTTTTTCGACTTGCACACATTTACGGCGCTGAGGTTCGGGGACTTTCCTACATGAGAAAATATCCCAAAATGGCTGAGAATGTATGAAGGAACCATCTGCAGGCTTTCAGTGAGTCAAAGTGAACCAGTAATCCACATTTTCTGCATCTCCCGGCACTACTGAAGGAAAGAAAAGTCCGTCTGCTTAGCCAATTTAACAACCTAGGAATCCGTTCATGTAAACACGCTGTTATAGAGACCTTGTATCCCGAGAACAAAGTACTGAACACCCGGTTGGTTCATGGGCATAGCAGCAAAAAAAAATCTAGGGGATACCTAGTACTGACTTTAGGGTCTCCTTCCATTTGGTGAGGAGTTTCCACATTCCTGGCCCTCTACTGCCACTTGGGCCATGAGAAAGGCCATATCTGGCGAACAGATGGAGATCTGGCTACTTGTCAGTCAGTAGGACTGATGCTGCATATTCCTTTATGGTTGTTTTTGCAATGTACCGAGTGGCGTACAAAGCCCAGAAATCTGTTAGATTAATACACATGACAATGACATATCTGGCTAGCTCGGTGTCTTCAGACTTTGACGAGAAGTTAGTTTCTTGGAGATTTGGCACAAACCCGCCTTGACTTAGTCCTGTTAGCCCCTTGTGTGTCCAATTTTGCTAATGTCTTCCCTTTGTATGTGTCTACGGGGCTTGCAATGCCGCCTGGGCTTGTTATAATACTCCTTATTATTCTTGTAGAAGAGGCGCTGGGAAGCAAAGTGGAATTCTTGTTACACACTGTTAGGAGGCTGCTTTACTCATATTTCATGTTTTCACAATATTCACGGTATATTTATACTTGATTTTCGAAAACTAGTAATGGCTTTTAAACAGACGAGTTAATATTAATTAAAATTAATAATAATTGTAATTCTTTTTTAATGTTATTCAAAATTGTATGAATTGTTATTAAATGTAATTATCTCAATTAATCACACTTGAGAAATACATTATTCCAATTGCAACAAACCTTCAATTGAATATTTTCAAACAAATTTCATTTTCATTGCATTTTACTGTATGTATGCCATTAATAACTCCAGTGAATTCCTTGCCTTTATTATGATACACTCTGGCATCTACTTGCAGCACCCACTGGCCATTGCCTTCAGCACTGAAGTGTACACTGGGCCCCAGGACCTACTGGACGCTCTGCATGAACATCAGACATATCTACTGTTCAGTAGCCCTGCCAATATTGACCATGGGCTCATACCTGGACTTTGACAAGACCAATTGCTCTCTCACCCTGCATTTACTACCAACTCAGCATGGACAGTTGCCTAATCCGGTGGCACTGTGCATGAAGCCTGCTATTTGGGCAGGACCTATGCCATTTTCCTGTCCTAGAATGCACTAGGCCCTGTGCTTTGACTTTAACCACACCCATAGTCCAGTGACAACGATCTCACTGACTTCTTGACATCCTCGGACCCAGTGGTCAATGAACAGATAGTTATGCCTTTGTCTAGGTTTCTCTCCCCAATGCCAACTGGGCCTAGCCTGCATCTCTTCAAGTTTTATGCATAGTACCTGTAACTACAATCTGTGAGAACCTGTGTTAGGTGAACAGAGAATGTCACAGGGACAGCCACAGGCAATGGTCTTAAAAGGGAACATCATTCAAAAAACTATTTAAATGGACATTATTCTCTTTTGAGATCGCACACAAACCTATGATAATAAAGTACAAATTACCTGATCAATTAAATAACTGAAGGATTTTTTATTGTTACGATTGAAGAAATAAAGAACACTGAATTTCAAATGTGATAATTCATTAAAAAAAAAACAGATCCTCCACAATTCCAGCTATTCCTGCCCTCACAGACAACAAAACAGGTGACGTCAAAAAGGGCACCATCCACGAGACGACTGATGACATCATATAGAATATCATCAATGGCAGCATCAGATGTGTAGCCGGACATTTCTGCCCATTTCTAATGTATGTTGCATGCACATGGGTACACATAGGTCACACAGTGCATAGCGTAAGCCCTGCCGTTTGCATACTATATGGAGTGTTTGGCCCCCGGTTGTTCCTTGTATTCTCTAGAGAGGACACATGACATTCCCTTTCTGCATTTCGTATAAATATGACCTATACACATTAATGTAGCACTTGCAGGCCATTCTCTGTATGTTCTACCAGACCTCGAAAAATCTACTCGCTATGCGAGTCAAATTGTATCAGGGCAAGCTATTTTTAGGGCCTACTGGCCCATTCCTATGACAGCTCGAACTGGCAAAGAACAGGTGTTCTGTTCATTCAGCAAGTTTATTTATTTATATTTATTTTTAAAGTTTTGTATAGCGCAAACATGACCTCGAAAGGTATCAGAGCGCTTCACATAATGGAAGGGAAGAACATAGTAAGAGGGGAGATTACAGGGGGGGTAACAGAGAATAACAAATTAAATAATAACAAAGTACCAGGATGAGAACAAACAATGCTTAGTAGGGTATAACAGACAACCCTGCGCTTTACAATTGTTCCGCCAAAAAGAGTGTAGTAGGGGTCCTTGAGAAAGCATATGATCTATGACCATTTAAGGCAAGAACTTGTTAATTAGAATTAATTTCACTTCACGTTTGAAGGCGGCCGTGTGGGGGATTCTGCGAACTTCCGGTGGGAGGGAGTTCCAGATCTTCAGTGCCGAACCAGAGAAAGCTCTGAGCCTCGTTCTATTTTTGCAAAAGGTCTGAGGTTTCAATAGGAGAGAATTTGCACTTCTTGATGATCTACCCCCTCCTGATAGTTCAAGCTTTTGAGCCAGGTAACCGGGGGTTTTGAAGTGGAGGGCTTTGTGTGTCAAACAAGCAATCTTTAGCTGTATTCTGGCTTCGTGGGGTAACCAATTTAGAGATCTTAGTGCTGGGGATATGTGTTCATTCCTTTTTGTGCCCGTAATCAATCTAGCAGCAGCATTCAAGGAGGCCCTGAGTGGGGCCAAGGTGTATTTGGGGAGACCACAGAGCGTAGCGCTACCATAGTCTAGCCTCGGCAGGATAAGTGCTTGGACCACCTGCTTGAAGTCCTCTTGAGGGAGGAATAGTTTTAGATTTCTAAGAATCCTCATTTGGTGGTTAGCACCCTAACACATCTTGCTAATAAGATTCTTCATGTTCAAGTGCGAGTCCAGGGTGATTCCGAGAAATTTGGCTGAGTCAATGATAAAAGGAGAGCAGTTGAAGGCAGTGAGGTGTTTCATCCAGAGGTCTATCTTGGGGGTATGATTAGGAGGAGATATGAGAAGGAATTCTGTTTTGGCGGTGTTGAGCAGGAGGTGGTTCTCAGCAGCCAGTTTTGGGTATACGTCAGGGTGGAGTTGAGTGAGGTGAAGTCTTCAGAGGGGGTGATTTTCAGGTAAAGTTGTGTGTCATCCGCATGCATATGAAAAAGAATGTTCATGGATGTTAGAGCATTCGCTAGTGGTTCCAGGAAAATATTAAAGAGTATGGGAGAAAGGGCAGACCCTTGAGGGACCCCCATGGAGACTGTAGAAGGCTGTGATAGGGATTGATCCACCTCGACTCTTTGGGATCTATTGTGAAGGAAGGACGAGAACCATTGCAATACCAGACCGGACAGGCCCATCCTGTGTTCCAGAATGACTAAGAGGTTGTCGTGATTAACCGTGTCGAATGCTGAGGAAAGGTCAAGGAGGATTAGGAGGCCAGATTCGTTCTGGTCTAACATTTTTAAAATGTCATCCAAAATATGAGTGAGCGCCGATTCCGTGCTGTGACAGCTCCGAAAACCAGATTGAAGTTGATCCAAGTGAATAAGTAATATATTATGTGTATTTGCAAGAACACTATCACCACAAGGGTATCCTGGTGCTGAGCAGGAGTGTGTGCCTAGTCCTGCCTATGATAGGTTGGTTACTTGAAAAGCAGGAATTTAGCTTCTTGCAGGATTCAAGAAGGGAAGAGAAGACTCTGGTGTGGAGTCGGAGGCCGTTCCATGCTTTAGGAGTGATATAAGAGAACACTCTTCCTCCTGGTTTGGCTCTGTGTATGTGTGAGATGTACGCAAGTAGGAGTGCTGTGGAGCAGAGGTCTTTGGGTGGTCAGTGGAAGGGGATGCAACTGTTCAGGGAGGTGGGGCCAAAGTTGTGTAGTGACTTGAAAGTGTGTGAGCAGTTTGAAATGAGCACATTTTGTTTATCAGGAGCCAGTGGAGCTCCCTGAGGTGTGGTGTGATGCGAGTCTGTATGAGAGGTTTAGGATAAGTCTGGCTGCTGAGTTCTGGATGGTTTGTAGACTTCTAGTGAGTTGCTTGCTGAGCCATGGGTAGAGGGTGTTCCAGTAGTCTAACTTGCTGTTGACTGGGGCATGAGAGAGTGATTTTCTAGTTTTGCTTGGGAGCAATTTGAAGATCTTCCTGAGCATCTTCAAGGTGTGGAAGCATGATGCAGTGATGTCATTGACTTGTGCGTTCATGTCCAGTTTGCAGTCTGTGATCATTCGGAGGTTCCTGGCATGAATGCGGGTCTTAGTTCAGCTGGCCAACATTTGGAGTCCATGGTGAGATGTTCTTGCCAAAGACCAATACCTCGGTCTTGTCGGTGTTGAGATTGAGACAGTTGGATTTCATCCATTTAGAGACTTCAGTCATGCAGACGGTGAACTTGTTTCTTGTGCTGGGGGTAATGTCTGAGGAGGAGAGTATGAGTTGCATGTCATGAGCGTAGGAGAAGATTTTGAAGTACTCCTGATGTTGATGTATGTTTGAAGAGGGTGGAGTTGAGTGATAAATCTTAAGGCACTTAGCAGATGAGTTTGCAAATTTCTGAAAAGTAAAGTGCCAGGCTGACAGCTTGTGTTCTATCCATTAAGAAGGAGGAGACACAGTGGCGAGCAGGTCCTTGGATGTCGATCTTGTGCAGGTGCCTGATGAGAATGGGGTGTGAGACAATGTCAGAATGCCACAGAGAGGTCCATAAGAAGGAGGGTTACCATGTCCCCTCTGTCAAGGAACATGCAGATGTCACCTGTGGCTGTGATGAGTACTGTGTCTGTAATATGGATGGGCCTGAACCCGGACTGCATTGCGTCGAGCAGCTGTTGGTTGATGAGGTGTTGTTTGATTAGTTTCTCTAAGACCTCTGCCGGCATGGTACGAGGGAGATGGATCTGTAGTTGACTGCGTCAGTGGATGGTTTCTTGAGCAGGGGCATGACAGTTGCATGTTTCCAGTTGTTCAGGAATGTGGATAGAGGCGTTGAGGCTCTAACTTTTATTTAAGATTTTAGATTTTTTTTTCTTCGCCTAAGAAATATTCCAAACATTGTCTGGCTCCTTTCAAGGGAACAGACCTTTGTGTCTGTGCCTCAGAAAGGAACCAGCTGCTGTTTGGATTTTAAATTTTTAGGTAGCCTTAGAACAAATTGAAACAGTGTCTTTCTTCTTACAGGGTACTGACAAACCACTAAGAAAATAAAAATCAAGCAGGAGGTCAAAGTAAAAAAATATGTCTGACAGCGGGTCGGATTCAAGAAGAGGATTGGGCCCAGTCGCTGCTTAACTTTAGAAGATATTTAATGGAAAAATGTCTGAGAAGGTAAAGCTAAGTGGTGCAAGGCTGTGGCGGTGTCCGAGGAGAAGGCGATATCGTTGAGGAGCCGCTGGATGCAATCACATTGAAGATTTCAATGTTTGGACTTAGTCTCTTTTATGGAAGTTGAAAATCTCCAGCAGGATGAAGCTGTAGGCTTTATTCGACAAGGGCTCTACGAGGCCGGATACCCCTTCTGCGAAGGATCGCTGAACAGAATTTTCTGCTGCGGGGAAGAATGCAATAGGAGCTGCTGTGCAGTCAGGCCGAATGGCATTGCACCTTGGATGGATCAATGAGCTGGTAGGGGTTGGTCTCCTCTTGGTTCTCAGAGCACCTTTTAGCCAAAAAATGTTTAGCCAAGCTTTGTATTGTGGCTATCTGGGCACCTTTAGCACCACTTTCAAGGGGCCTGGACTAGAGAGAGGCACCACTTTGAGGGTCAGGATTCACTCAGGCTGGGTAAAGGTGCGAGTTGAAGATGTTTTTTTTTTAAAATAACTTTATTGGCTTTTTTGTCATATACAAACAAACACTATATTCATACATGACATTTCGTTGAGCATTATAAAAGATAGGCGGAATTAGTGGGTGATGACGGAAGAGAAGAGAACATAATATCATAACAATAATGTCCAATTATACAATGTCGTTGTGCCTGAATAAAACAGAAAATCTTTGCCCCTGCGTGTCCTGCAGGGCTTAGGTGATTGTCTATAATGCATACCATCTAGTAACTATATACCTCCCTCCCCAACTTTTCCCCCCATTGGTAGCCCCTATAAAGGTATAGCATATGAGTGTCATGTAGGGTCCCATACTGTGTTCATGTGTGGTGTGTGGGCTATTGAGAAAGGGTTGCTCATGCTTTAGCACGTGTCTCATGGGTGTCCACGGGCCCAGACACCAGCATGCCAGGAGTCAGGGTTGTAGTGGGTAGGGCACGCATATAGGCAGCACCAGTTAATAGTCCTCCTCTGCGTTTGTGTACTGTCTCGCTGGTCCTCTTCGGAAGAGGAGTGGCCAGGCAGGCAGTGGTCAGCGGGGGTGGGGGGCACAGGCATAAGTGGTTACAAGTCTGGCAGATCCAGGACCTTAAATGCTTCAATGAGAGCGTCCCATTCCAGTGAAATCAGTTTCTTTCGCAGGCCTCTGTATTCTTCCCTACGGACTGCATTGCTTTTGGCTGTTGCCGATTAAATAACTTCCTCCCTCCAAGATAAGACAGTCGGAGGGGAGGCAGATTTCCATTTCCTTGCAATTTGCAGCTTCGCTAGGAGCAATGTCAAATCTATAAATTTGGTTTGTGCTTTGTCATTCTTGGGGCGGGGATAGATACCTAGTAGGCAGCTATCTGCCGCACAATGGGTGGCCTTCCCTACCGTCTTCCCTATGTCCTCCGTCACTCGTAACCAGTAGGTTGACAGGGCAGGACCAGATCATATGCAGGAATCTTACATCCTGTTCACGGCATCTGGGGCATGTGGCCGACGTTTCCGGGTACATAACATGTAACCTGTGTGGTGTGAGGTACGCTCGAGTTTAAGATGGTTGAAGCCTTTTCTGTCCCTGAGGCTCTGATCAGGAGGCCAGTCAACTGGCCCTTAGAGTCACTCTGGTTGTCTTGGGTACAAAAATTGATTTGTTAGTTCAGGACATGTAAAACCAGTGGCCAATCTTTTAATTACAATGCACCCAGGAATATGGGCTGCCTAGGGCCTACATTAGGAGATGACATATGTAATAAAAGGGGATTTTAAGGCTTGGCAAGGGGGTTAGTTTGCTAAGTAGAATTGGCAGTTTAAAGCTGCATTTAGACTGCAGTGGCAGTCCTGGAACATGTTTTAAAGGACTATTTAAGTGGGTGGCACAGAAAGTGCAGCATTTACTTACAGGCCCAGGGTATTTAGCCCTTCACTAGAGACTTATAAGCCAATTAAATAAGACAATCAGGTGTAAGCCAAGTTTATTATATTTTAGGGAGTGCTTGCACTTTAGCCCTGGTTAGCAGTAGGAAGTGCAAAGAGTCCTAAGGTCAACAAAAATGAATTCAGGGTAAAATGGGGGGGGGGGTTTAGAGGCAAAAAGGTGGGGGGTGATCCTGCAGAGAGGGCCAATTCCAACACTAGCCCACTCATTTTCCTTGCTTATTGTGGCCCCCTGGTTCTATTGGCCAGAATTCTCATGCTCCTAACCTTCCTAGTCAGTGGCGGCTGGTGAAGTTTGAGAGTGGTGCGGCTGGGGTTGGAAAGGTATGAGTTAACTTAACATTAGGGTAGCACTGGATTTTTTTGCGAGGCCGGTCGTGATTCCCTGCGCAAATCTAGTTTTAAAACTTAAATAATGTATTTTCAAGAACAATTTTTTAAAATAAAAAGAGCAAAAAACAATAGCTGTTTTTAACTTCAATGGTTCCCAGGTTAATGGAAGTCATTAATTTGGCATATTTTTGTATTGCAGCAATACATAAAGGAAATTAGCAAGGAATTGAGCACAACAATGTTGTGGTGAGCAGAAGCAGAAAAAGCTCAGTTGAAATGAAATTCTTTTAAGAGACAATTTTTAATTAGGTGGCTGTTCAAACAGCCAGGTACCAGCATCTTGCTGACTAGTCATGGCAAGTGCTAAAAAAAAACTATCATGCATGCTCTGCACTTCAAGCGGCATAGGTAAAAGCTTCAGAGATATGTAAATTAATTCTACTATTAATCAAAGGTACTTCGTCGAGAAACCAAATGCAACGTTATTTGCTCCAAAAAGAGAAGGCAACCCTGCAAAGCTAATTCAGTCAGTGCTTTGTCGAGTTCAGATCTAGTTGTATGACCCCCAAATCAGTTGTGAAGGAATATCTGGATGTGGTAAAAATGAACAGTAAATGCGTTTTTAATAAGTCAGTTCACATTCTCACACTGTATTTTTTTTGCAGCTTTTATAAAGGCCAAACTCGACTGAAGATACTAGTGCACTTTACATGAGCACCAGTTGCCGAGTGGAGAAGTGTGGCTCAATGGTTAGAGCGGCAGACCCTGATGCAGAGATCTGGCCCGGGACCAGGGTTCAATTCCCGCCTCGGCGGGTCTTGGGCTCAATTTCCTCGGACCTGATAATTCTCGCCTCGGTGCCTATTCTAATCATGGGTCCCACTCTGCAACTCTGGGCAATAGCTTGCTTAATCTCCACAACGGCCCCAACAGCGCTGGGATGCCTGGCTTCACCCTGGGGGTGCCCAGGAGTGGACATTTCACAGGGAAAAGCCAGGAAGGGTTCCACAGCGGTATGCGTACAGCGCCTGGACACCCCTTTGGGGGTATGGGTGCGCTTTACAAGTACAAATTTCATTTCATTTCATTCATTTCATTTCATTGCACGAGACAAGGACATATTCATGTTCTATAAGGACAGGGAGAGTAAGTTATTTGCCCAGATCCACAGGATATTGAGCTGACACCAGGACTCGATCCTGGTTCGCCACACAAAAATCGTCTCCCGTAAAGAAAATATGAAAGTCATAACATGTCACAAGCACACCTCACGGGATCATTTTGTTTACAAAGACAACCATCTACTTAAAATAGCACCCCATAGTAAACTCTAAAGAATTGTAAATACATTCCTCCCTGTATTTACAAATTACATTTATACAATAAAAATTCCTCCCTCCCGATCCTAAAAAGAAACTTTAAGAAAGAATGAAAACGATGTGTCCATTCCAACATGCAAATACAATACATTTATACATTTTATTGAGATTATAATACAGCAGTGATGGTTGATTGAATTGCTTACTTTACTTCCTTCAAATAGGCCAGGCCCGAGCATGCCACTTTCTCATTTCCCCACCTGCAAAGTGTTTTTTTTTCATTTGGCTGCCGATCTGCCCACAGGATTCGGAACTGAAAGGCATCGTCAGGACTGACTCGGGTGAATCTTCAAGTGAAGTAAGGCAAGTTCTTTCATCAGAGACTCCACTGGACATCTGCAGTGTCTGATGTCCACGAGTCTGCAGGTGGTAGAAAATGCGTCCAAAAATGTCTGCAGCGCGGGAAGCAGACACCTCGAGTCTGCGAAGTGTGTCTTCAAAATTCATGAAGACAAACTGCGCAGACTCGATTTCTTGGCTTCCCGGCTGCCTGTAGCCTTAACTCCACCCTTTCCTAGCACATCACAGGGTGGGGGCCACCCCGCCCTGTGACGAGCTAGGAAAGGGTGTGGTGACCATGCTCTCACCTCCCTGATTGACGGGAAGCCCCAGAAATACAGGGCTTCCCTGAAACACGCCCGGGCCGATTTTATCCCCAGGGCATCAGGGGGTGGAGACTGGTCGACAAGGCTTTGTCTTTGCCGAGCTGATGACCTCACAGGCCTCAGGGCTGTGAGAGCTTCAGCCGGCAAATACTCTACACTTTGGGCACGCCCAGGGGCAGCATTTTAAGGAATGCTTGCTTCTGTCACGGACGGAAGCAAGCACAGTGAGTGACAGGCTGCATCAGCCCGATAGCCAGAAAGCACGAAATGTGTGCACATTTTATTTAAAAAAAAATCAGTTATGGGCCAACAAATTGCTTTTATTTACTCATGTCCTTGGCAATGAAAGTAAAGGGGGCGGAGCCCCGACGCCCAACAGCAGAAACCGCCACTGTTCCTAGTCCTCCAGGATCTGATCCTGATTCTCCTGCTCTTTGCCCTTGTTGTTCTATACCAATTGATCATGGTCCTCCATGCTCTCATGATCCTGGGCCTGGCCATCCTCTTCCTCATCTTCCTAGCCTTTTTGTTCCTAACTCTATGACGTGGACCTCCAGAGTTTGGTCATCCTTGTCCTGATGTCCATGGTCTTGATCCTCCTTTTCCTCCTCACCCGGGTCCTCTTGGTCCTGGTGCTCAAGGTCCTGGTCCTCCTCGGCCTGATCTTCCTGGTCCATCTAGTCCTTTGTTTCTTGGCATTTTTCCTTCCGACTGGTTGCCTCTGTCCCGGGTCACACCTCCCTGGCACTCCTGGCCATGGTTGTGCTATTCTTGTTTTTCATAGTGCTTATCCTGCCCAGGATTATGTACCCATTGATGCGGATACTCTTGGTCCTGGTCCTTATAGTTTGATTTCTCCTGAACCTAGTTCTCCGCGACCTTGTTCACCAACCATCCCAGCCTTGGTCTCTTGGTCCTGTCGTCATGGTCCTTCTTGTCTTATTGTGCTTGTTATCATAAACCTTGCATAAACCTTGCATGTTGACCCTTCTCCCCCTTCTTGGTTCCTCCAGTCCTGTCCCATCTGGCTGTCTTCCTTTCTGGTTCTCTTGTTCCTGGTCATGTTATCCTGGTATTCCTCACCCTGAAGCTCTCAGCCATGGTACTGCAGGTCTTGGTCCATCTGGCCTCTTGAGTCCTGGTGCTCTTAGTCCTTGTCCTCCTGGTTTGGATTGTCCTGGTCCTGCTGAATTTGTCCCTTGTCCTCGTAGTGCTACTAGTACTGAAGCAATTGATCTTGGCCCTCTTCTTCCAGGTTCTCCTTGTTCGGGTCCTCCTGAGACTGGTGAATTTGGTCCAGATTCTAGTGGCCACAACTGTCCGGTCCCCTTGTTTTTCCAGATTCAGATTGGCCTTCTTACATCTGATCCTCCTCTCCTTGGTCCTGCTACCTGTAATGATTGCTCTGCCCCAATCCGAGACCTGGTCCCCTAGGTTCTGATCTTCATGGCCCTCTTAACCCTGTTGCTGGTCCTTCGTTCGGTGATCCTTTTAGTTAACCCAGTCCTCCTTGCTCTGGTTGTCTGGGTGCCCTTGGTACTGGTCCTTTTGGTCTTTCTAGTCAATGTCTTGCTTATTCTGTTTTCCTGGTACTAATAGCCATTGCCCTCCATGTCTTTATATTCGTAGTTCTCTTCAATCTCGTCCTGATCCTCCTGGCCCTAGACTTCCTGCTCCTTACAATCATGGTTATGCATTAACTTGTCCTGGCTGACCAGAGATCTTCCTAGCCTTGCCTATTTCTGATGTTTTTTGATCTCCAGTTCATGTTTGCCTTAAAACCTCCTGGCCCTGTTCTTTCTGCTCTGTCTGGTCTTCAGTTCTATGTACTCCTGCACCTAGTCCTTTGTATCCTGGGTCTCCTGTTTCACAGGTTCCCGGTCCTGGACCCTTTCATCCTCCTCATCCTAAAACTTGCTCATCAGTTCTCCTGGTCCTTCTCCCCTGGTTTATCTAGTCCCCTGGTTTGCCTGTTCCAAATCCCTTTGATCCTGGTTCTCCTGGTCCATGTTGTCCTGGTCTTCGTTCTGATACTCCTTTGTTTGGCCCTTATGTATAGGACCTTCTGGTGCTGGTCGCACTGGCCATGGCTTCCTTAGCCCTCCTAGTCCCCAAGCCCTCATGCCCCATCCTAGTACTCCTGGTTTGCCTGTTCCACCTTGTTCTTGTTCATCTGACCCTGATCCCCTCTTTTACGATCCTCCTAGTATTGGTTCTCCGGGGTCTGGTGTTCCTGATCCCTCCGGGCCTGGTCATCCTAGTTCCTATGCTGTGGGTCACCCCGGGTCATATAGTCCTCGATACCCTGGTTTAGGATTCTCCTGAGTCTGATCCTTGTGGACCTTCTGATGCTGGTTCCACAGATGTTAGACTTCCTATTCCTTGATATCCCACCTCGTCATTCCAACCTAGGGACTTCAGGTCCTGCTAATTTGGGTTTTTCAGGTGATGGTTTTTCCAGCCCTAGTCCATTCTCTTCTGCCCCTTGGTCCTCCTTGATCTGATCTCTGTGGTCTAGGTCCTCTCATCCCTGGTCCTTCTTTCCATTGGTCTTCAGGTACTGGTCCTCTTTGATCTGCCTACCTGGGTCTGCTACTACTGGCACTGGTCTTCCTTCTGGTTGATGTGCTCAGGCCCTCCTAGCCCGCTTTATCATTGTGGTCCAGGGTCTTCTGTTGCATCTACCCTTGGTCCTTCTGTTCCTTTGACCTCTTGTCCACTGGGTCCAGATCCCCCTGTTCCATATCCTCCTGATCTTTCTCACCCTGGTCCCTGTACCCCTCGTCCTGTTTTTACTTGTCCTGTTCATCATTGTCTATTTGTTCCTGGTCCCCTCTGGCATTAGTAACCCTGGCCCTCATAGAGTAGGTATCCTGGGCCTGGTTCTTCTTGTCCTGATCCTAGTGGCTCTAGTTGCACTAGCCATCCTACGGTACACCTCCTGGCCATTATTCACCTACTTGTCATCATCCTCCTCCTGGTCTTACTCCTTCCATCTCCAGACAGCCCTCCACAATTAATTTAGTTGGGTGTAGCCACCAAGTCTATCACACAGTTTTTTTTTGCCTCCATATATATATTTTTTTTTTAGATGGCACTGACAAGGACAGAAACAAGGGCTCAGTAGAGACAGGACTGTGCCCACTTAAACACTGCTTAGCAAGTTAAAATGTGAAACTCCATTCCCAAGATTTATTGTGCTAGTCACTAAAATGTCAATGAACATTTACGCCTGGAACCCAGTCTTCTGGGTGAAAAGTATGAAAATTGTGGTTTTTCACAGGCAGCAGAGTGAACTTCTCCTGTGAATTACCCCGATGCATCACTTACCGGTCTTCTACTTTCAATTCCCTATTCCACAGAAGCTCCATTACTAGTTCTCACTCAATTTACTTCCTGCAAGTGTCCAAAGCACTGTCACCCAAGCACCAATAACATACCACTTATCTGTCTGCATTCCCTGTTTGCTGCAGCTTGTCAACTGTTTTTCTGTTGCCATGTTTGAAATGCTAAACAAGCACAACCCCCTTTAAAAAGAAACCTAAAGCTAGAACAGGATCTTCCATAAGAAGCCCAAAAAGAGCCCAGCCCTCAGAAATCATAAAAAAAGAAGGCCATTGCCATGAAAAAACAATGTATTCCCCCCGAGTGAATAAAGTATTTATGTAACATGCTTTAAACCCATACTCATTATTCTTTGCAGACATCCAAATACTCCTAGACTGCAGCAGAACATATATGTGTGCCAAATCTCGAAGATTTTGATTCCTACAAAATTTACATTAATTGATGTTACTGTTTTTTCATTTGTAAACAGTTTAGCTTAATTCCTACATTTACCTTTGTACATTTGAATATGCACTTACTTTCAAATGCTTCACACATTTTGCATCCCCATTATAAATTGGCCACTACCCTGCCATTGCCCGAGTCCCTTTTATCTTTATGGCCTTCTCAATAAAGGCCTCCTTCACAATATTTATCAGATCACCAGTCAAATTGTGCATCATCTCTGCCATTTAGCGTCTAGCCGGCTAAACAGCAGAGATGATGTACTATTTTGCCTGTCACTTGGTAAAAAGCAGAGATTATGTACTATTTGGCCAGCAGTCGAGTACTAGCCACTTCCTTTATGGTAACGATGTTGGGTGAGGTTTGTCCTAGCTTTATAAATGTGCACTGTTGAATCCAGATTATGGGCCTGATTTAGATCACAGGGGAAGGTGTTACTCCATCACAAATAGGTATCCTGTCCACCTCATTACAAGTGCCATTTGATATAATGCACTTGTCAATGTCAATGTTTATGTTTATTCGAATGCATAAAAACATCCATAAAAGCATATCAAACATCAAAGCAGCATTATACAGTACTTATCCAACAGTAAAAATGGACAGACATAATCAAATAAAATACACAGGTAGTGGAAAAAAACTTAAAAAGACCATTTATGTTGGCATTTTATAGTTATGTGCAAAATCTAATCCACTATGGGTGGCGCTCTAATAACAAGCCTATTCCAAATTTTATAAAGTGCCTATGCACTAGGATAAAAACAGTTAAACATGTGGCTATAGGATTATTATGTTGCACATCCCTTAATTCCGCCAGGTGTTCATTTTAGTGTTTCTAGAACATTTGAGCATTTAATACTGTACAACTTAGCCCAATCATGATGTTAAACCCATATTCTTTCTAGTATAAAAGACCGACCATAAAAAAGACCCCAGTCTGCAACATATTTCTAAGGTAGGTAGTGTTTGCAGGTATACCTATGCTGGGCGGGCAGCATTGGGTAAAGCTATGCTGTTTAAATATTGGTAGACTGTATCTTTTCCGTAAGCGAGTGTAAAACTTGCAGAAAAGGACCACATGTATAGTATCCTGGGACAACAGTTTGTCACAAGGACAATGAGTCAGATTTTCTGCCCAATCATTCATTTTTGGAAAACTGACTAGTCGACGGAAAATGTCAAGTCTTAGGCGAGTTAAAACAAATCTGTGTCTACCGTGCAAAAATGATTTGAGATAGGGTTGCATATTAAAAGTAGTTAAAATTAATTGGTTCTTTAATACACTCAGTTTAGGTGCTTCAAGTGTCCATCTAAGGTTCTCTAAATGCATCAAGCCTTTCTCTTTCAGGATTTTTTTACTAATGGTGCGAAGGGTATCTGGTCTTTCAAAATACTTGCGGCAGTCCATATCGTGAAAGAAGCATTGTACATACGCTAACCATACAATTCTTGTATGCAAACTGAGTTTTAGACAGTCCCCAATAATTGCTTGATTGAGTACTGTATACTCCGAGGTCCAAATTTTGTGCCAAAGGAGTATTGGATGCAGCTTTATCAAGTCTGACTTGTTGAGCCCCTAGTTCCGCGTGGGTAACCTAGGTTGATGGGCTTTTAGGGATGGCGTGTAAGTTTCTAAAAAGTAATTTTCCACCGTTTGCAAGTCTGTACAATTTCTATACCCCCCACAATCCTGCCCCATTTGTAGCTATGGTTAGGCACTTGGCTTCATAAATTTTCATCATTACCTCGGGGGGATTTGAACCCAGGCGGTTTGCAAAACACCCGAGGGCCATACAGGATTTGCTAAATAGTAACTTCCTTTTGGCAATGGCTTTATTCCACAAACAATCTCTATCAAATAAAACTCCCAGGTAAGAGAATGTGTTAGTAAAGCCAATAGAAGTGTCATCAATTCGTAGGTCTCTACATTTTTTGCTTGTCCTGCCACATTTTATAATAAATGTTTTCCCTATGTTGATCAGGAGGCCAAGATCTTTCATATATTGTGAGAAGTTAGACAGCAGGGACTGCAAAGCTAAGGGTGTGCGAGCCATAAGGATGGCATCATCAGCGTAGAGGAGGGCCGGGACAGGGCGCCTTCCTATTTGTGGTAGATCCTTGGTTGATGTTGCAAGTACCTCCCAATCTCTGTCGATGTATAGTGAATACAGGAAGGGGGACAGAACGCATCCCTACCTGACCCCTCTCTCGACGCTGAATGCTTCAGTGTATTCACCCCTACTGCCATATCTAACCCTTGTTTTACAACCAGAGTACAGGTCCCTCAATAGACTGATGATTGATGCCTCCACTCCCACGTCCATCAGTTTTTGCCAAAGCTTGGAATGTATGACACAGTCATATGCCGAAGATAAATCGACAAAGGCTAGATATAAGTTCCCTTTCTTGATGTGGACATACTTTCCAATTAACAAGTTTAAATTAAGGCTCTGCTCAATCGTACCGATTCCTGGGCAAAAATCGTATTGTAAGTCTGAGAAGATGTTTTGTGATTCCGCCCAGTCCTGCAGCCTTTTTAAGATTACACCCCCCCCCTATCTTGGCAAGAGAATTGAGTAGTGAAATAGGTCTGTAACAGGCGGGATTGAGACGCTCTCCTTTTTTTAAAGATCGGGACGATGATGGACTCTCCCCATGTGGGCAGCTTCCCTTTTAGACAGCAGGCCCTTAATACCAGGTTTAACACGGGCCCCCAGAGGTCAATGTTGCCTTTATATAAATCAACCAGTATTGCATCCGGTCCCGGAGCCTTGCCACTCTTACTCTCTAGGATAGCATTTTTTACTTCTTCCAGTGTAAACGGTGTAATTGAAGAAGTTAAAGATAGGGTGGTATTTTCAGCATGGCTATAGACAGGCTCACGAGCTAGTAGTGAGTCAGGTAAGGCGTAAGTCTTAGAAAAATGGCTAATCCATTCTCCCTCCAGAATGGCAAGCTCCACTCTGGGAGCTTCAGGATTAGCAAAGGGTGTAGAGTTAATAACCCGCCAAAATGCTCTTAAATCATTACTTGCGCTTGCTTCCTGTAAATGCTCCTATGCCTTCTCTCTTAAAGTTGATTTCCGTAAATTTACTGCTTGCTTATATTCGGATCTATATTTACATACTTCGGAGGAATTTCTGGGTGTTTTATGTAGCTCCTCCTTTAATCTTTTAAGTGCTTTAGAGCACGCTGAGTCAAATCATCCATGTTCCTTCTGTTTAGCCTTCTCACCCGCGGCAAAGAGGCCCTCTTTAATACCCTCTGTAATTGATAAGAAAGCTGTAATAATTTCGATGTTTAAACTAGCGTCATCTAAACAGCACTCGAAGTCGCTCCTCTTATTATTAATCATCTTGGAGAGGAAGCCTTCTGGATTAACCTGGGTCCAGCGCAGAGAATAACCATTGTTCCTAGCTATCTCAACTTCATTTATCTGTTTATATATTTTACCGCATCTCTGCTTGAAAAATAACGCCGTGTTCATTTGTGTGCTCAGTGGGTAATGATCACTAAGTGGGATTGAGTGAGTAGAAAAATTCAAAAGATAACCTAAACACCTATTTGAGAGTAGGATGTGGTCAATAATACTCTGGCTATTCCTTCCGTAAAAGGTTGTTTTGCGAACCACATACGGGAAGCAATTTCATTTTCAAAAGCCAAATCAAATTTAGACATTGCGTTATTGAGTTTATCCCCATAACACCCATGACTAAAGTGGGGCTGATCATCACCCTCTTGTTCTGCCATACCACAGATTTTGTCCATCTGAGTAGGGCATTGTTGCAGATTAAAGTCGCCACCCCAACAAATGTTGGTTTGACTATTGCTGCCTGAGATAATATGTTCCACTTCCGCACTCAGACTATTCAAGGTGTCACTAATTTCCCTTGTTGTGGTATTATTGTAGAAGTTGATTTATGCCAATCTTGTTGCCCCATGAGACTCACATAATAGTAGTTGATAGTATGGGTTATGGCTAACCATTTTAATGTTAGTAAATTGGACACTATTAGAGACAAAGATACACAATCCCCCCTTCGCCCGCCAATGGGTTGATTGAATGGACGATGTGAAGTAAGTCCTAAAACCATTCATGTGAACGGGCTCAGTGAGCCATGTCTCCTGCAATGAAATAATTTGGTAATCTGTCACAAACTCTATCCATTCCGTGTTAAATCTCAACCTCTTCAGTCCAGCCACATTCCAGCTTAGGAATCCTAAAAGTTCCCAGGTCTACCGTCCAAAGAAATGTTAAAGTCCCCGCAGAGAATCAAAGGGGTCGGCCAAGTGGCCAGTTCAACTTCCAAAGCCTCGAATATCTGAGGATCATCCTGATTAGATCCATAAATTGCACATATAGTGCTGCCCATGGCTAGTTCAATGATCACCCATCTACCCCGGGCATCCACTAATTTACGTTTGGCCATACCCAAAGAAGTCCTTGCTAAGATAGCCACACCACGTATATTAGATGTCTGAGTGGTACATGCCAACAGGTTATACCCTGTAATTCTCATTACTTCTCTTTTCCCCCAGGAAATGTGTCTCCTGTAAGCATATTACGTCAGTGTGGTTAAGTCTGATAAGTTCGGCAAATCTTACCCTCTTTGCCCGGTCATTCAGCCCCGCAATGTTCCATGAACAGATAGTTATCTTCCCCATCTTACATTGGGCTCAAATTTACGAATTCCTCCATGGGACCTTCTCAAGCTTTTTCCCCCAATGAGATCTCGCTTCTCATTCAGCCATCTATTTATCTCTTTTGATTGTCTCCTTATTTTATTACTGTTTCTAGACATGCTTTTTTTCCACTTGCTTTTAACCCACCACCTTTTCCTCCCCCTTCCCCACCCTTCCCCCCCACTTTGCAGCCCACCCACCTCCCCAACAACCCCACCTCCCCGCGTGAGGCATACAGACTCAATCATGAGTCTGATTGCGATGGATGTGCTACACAAACTGAGCATGAGAGCCCTAATAGTGAGACCTACATTAGATGCTGCATCCTACAGCCGACGTTCCCATATTCATAGTACCTCCGCCAGAATACTTCAAAAGAAATAAAGAATTAAATGTGTTAGGCCTGGGGGGTATTTGGGTCGGAAGCCTCGGGCGTACAGGGCATTTAATTCTTTAAAAATTAGCCATGGCCTGGTCGACATATGGGCTACAAAGAATCCGGCCAACCCCGGCTACACGTATTTTTCCTGTCCGCACAAAATATATGTCAGGATTGACTATTTTTTTTGTACAAAGAATCTTGTAGGGCAAGCCGGGATTTTAAAACTCCCTAAAATAATTTCTGACCATAACCCTCTGATGCTAGAACTTGATATTGCTGGTTTTAAGAGATTACGGAGTAAATGGACCTTTGATAGGAAACTTCTTGTAAATAGTGAGTATGTTGAATATATGAGAAAGTGGGCACAAGAATTTTTTGATACAAATAGGTTTAGTGCTAGCAGGGGGGTTGTGTGGGATTCTTTTAAGGCCGCTTTCCGAGGCAAAACCATCTCTTTTGTTATTGGGGCAAGGAAGCAGCAAGAAAAAAAGAACCAACAATTGATGTGGGATCTAGCTAGGGCTGAAGAAGAGCATATTTCGCTGATAGCACAGGGACAGGAGGGAGATCAAATTCAGTATCAAATAATCGCACTGAAAGCAGAGCTAACTAACTGGCTAACGCAGAAATCTGCTGAGGAGTATCAATCTCATCGAAACAGTGTCTATGAAACTGGGCAACAAGTTGGAAGGAGGTTAGCGCTCTGTACTAGGCAGAAGATATCCTCTAGTGCTATATCTGTGATTAGGATAGGGGGGCAAGTCTATATTCAACCAGAGGACATAATCAGAGGTTTCCAAAATTACTACCAGGCCCTGTACCAAGATGACATTAATAAAAGCAGAGAGGGGGTGGGGGTGGGGTCGAGGCCATCGTCGGGTCGGACTGACGGTTCAGAGATCCCTGTAAGAGGAGCATTGATTGCTCGCAGCTGCCCCTTCCGTCCTTCCGGACAGTGCCTCGCCCAGTGGTCATCCCGACTTTAGTCCTGAACGGCGAAATCCTTGGATCTGACAGTTTGATCTGAAGAGTCAGTAGTGGAGAATTAGTTCGCTTGACCTGCATATATCAGGTGAGTTTGTTTTGGTTCTTTGTGGATATGGTACAATTTTGGTTTGCATTTGGTACGGTCTGAGGACCGTCTTTGGGATAAAAGCATTTGCAATTGCTTTGCCAGGCATAAATAGTGAAATTGTTTTCTTTTGAGAATGCCTGGGATCAGTTTCTTTGTGCTGTCACTGTTGTTCTGCAGATGCTCGATTGGAAGAAACTCAGCCGGCGCCTCCAGAAGGCACTCCAAATTTTGATATGTATGTGAAGCATGGTGTTAGCCCTATTATGTTTAGTACATTATGGCACAAATATACGAGGGACAATGCCGAGTTGCAGTGGCCGTTGACGGGTACTTTCGATGAACAAAGGATTGGGCATTTACAGGAACATTTGTTCAAGAGACGAAGTAGATAGTCTATGTTTGATTCCCTCAGAACGTGGCAGAAAGCAGCTAGACGGAGACGATTGAAGATGGAGAAAGAGGCACGGAAAGGGAAGATGCAGACGCTGACTCAGAAAGCTGTAGCATATGATAGAGAAAAACAGGAAAAGGAAGATGAATGTGAGGATAGGAGATTTCGATTGCATGTTGATCAATCATATTTGGCTCAGGAGGAAACATAATTTTGTGGAAGAATGGTTAGACACCCGACCTCTGCCCCCATAAGCCCCGCAAAGAATATATTCCACTGTCCCCGTGCCATCACAGCTGCCTGTTACGGCCGTTTCCACTGTCTCGGTATCTACTGCTGTCATCTCAATGGCTGTGGCTTTGGCTCCTCCTCCTCCTTCTTTGCCTTCACCGTCTGTGACAACTGTGACTGTTAGTACACCCATCACACCATTGGTCTCGGCATCCCTGTCTCCAGCTCTTTCTCCCGTGGCGCAACTGCCAGCGATGATTGTGCCTGTTACTTCTGTTGCTTCTCCCTCTATGGTTCTTCATCCCCCGACATTTGCAGGTATGGAGACGCCAGTTCGTGTATTTGAGGCTAGAGATTTGACAAAATTTAATGAGCTTATGGGACCTTTTGTACGGTCTGCGTTGGGGGATGAACAGAAGAAGGTAGTAGCTAATCAGGCCGCGCAGTGGGGTCGTAATCCCATTTATAGTGTTGAGGATGTTTGGAGTGTGATGAAAGATTATGAGCCTTTTATACAGCAGCATGCTCTTAAGCACATGTCCTCTACATTAATTGGCCTCTGGCAACAACACTTTGGGGATGCTGCACCACAAATTTTATTTGATATTAAAGACTGCGTGTATACTAATGGTATGGACCCAGGTCAAGTTTTTGGAAACATTACCACATTAGTTGCCTATAGGGGCAGGTTGCATGATAAGAGTCCTACTACAGTGTCTCAGTTTCTGATGCGAGAGGTTCATCCCATTTATCACCCAGAGATACCAGAGTTAATGGATCAGCGAGCAAGACCACTGACTCACTGTCAGTGAAACTGCTCTCCCACCCTCGCAGCTCCACCATTAAGTGAGGCCTCTCCTTAGCCCCTGCACTCCCGTAGTGTTGGTGTTCGAGGCCCTCCTCCACCCGCAGGTTATACCTGCGCCTCATCCCTGGTGGTCCAGTGGACCTCTGACTCCTTTCTCTTGCTCCGCTTTCTGCCCCCTTCTCCCTCTCCTTTCTGCTCCGTTTTCACCCTTTAGCTTCTGTTCCTTGTTCACCCTTGCTCCGTTTTCACCATTTAGCCTTCTGCTCCTTTTTCACCCTTTAGCTCTGTGCTCCATTTTCACCCTTTTGCTTTCTGCTCCTTTTTCACCCTTTAGCTCTGTGCTCCGTTTTCACCCTTTAGCCTTCTGCTCCTTTTTCACCCTTTAGCTCTGTGCTCCGATTTCACCCTTTAGCTCTGTGCTCCGTTTTTCACCCTTTAGCTCTGTGCTCCGTTTTTCACCCTTTAGCTTTCTGCTCCGATTTTACCCTTTAGCTTTCTGCTCTGTTTTCACCCTTGAGCTTTCTGCTCCGTTTTCACCCTTGCTCTGTTTTCACCCTTTAGCTTTTTCACCCTTTCACTCCTTATAGCAGCTTTCTTCTGTTTTCTGCTCCATTTCACCCCCTTATTCTTTTCACCCTCTTAATCTTTATACCTTTTTTCTTTTCTTTTTTCACCCATTTTTCCTTACATTTTTCCCCTTCTTTTGCTTGCTTCCCCCGTTTTTCCCGCCGCTGCTGCCCCCGCGGCCCCTCCCCCCAGCGCGACTAGCCCGAGCCAGTTCCCCTCCCCGCCTCCCAGCTGCCCAGCCCTCCCCGACCCCTACTTAATGGCGGCCGCGCGCAGCGGCCGTGCCGCTGGCGTGCCAAAGACAAGCCCGTCTGAGCCCGTCCGTGACCCGACCGCGACCAGCGCCAGGAACCCTGGATCTCCGAACCGCCAAAGCTACAACCCAGCAACACTCCACGCACTCAACCCAGGCCGCAACAACAACTGCAAGCTAGCATCACCAGCCGACACCCACGGACCCTTCAGCTGTCACCGCTGCCGCCACTCCTGCAGCACCACCAAAACCACGGATCCAGCGCAACCCACCTGCAAAAACACAACCGAACCGAAGACCCCGCAATGCACCCTCCTCAATGTCCGATCCCTCCACAAACATGCCACAGAAATCTGGGACCTCCTTGACAGCACCACCCCGGACATCGCATTCTTCACAGAAACCTGGACCAACACCACCTCGTGACCGGACATCGCCATCGCCATTCCCCAAGGATACAAAATCTCCCGGAAGGACTGCCCCAGCCGCCCTGGAGGAGGAATCGCCATCGCACCAAAAACACCGACGACCAGCTCACCTCCTCACTCGGCAACTCCACCCCAACCACAGCGGAAGACGACGACCCCAACCCCACAGTCCGAACTCTGCACAGATTGATCTCCGACAGCGCCAACACCATAGCCCCCCTCAAGAAGATCAACAACACACACGCCAAGAAAGCCGGATGGTTTACCACCGAACTTCGAGAGTCCAGACGCACATGCCGCCGCTTCGAAAAGGAATGGAGGAACTCCAAATCCACAGAAGCCCACAACAACTTCAGAGCCGCCACCAACGCCCACCACCAACTCATCAGAAATACGAAAAAAACAGCGATCAAACACAGAATCTCCACACACGCGCACAACAGCAAAGAGCTCTTCAGCATCATCAAAGAGTTCACCCAACCCACCAGCGAATCTACTGACATCCTTCCCTCACAAGACCTCTGCAACAAACTCAGCACCTTCTTCCACCACAAAATCAAGAACATTTACGACAACTTTGACGAAGACAGCCAACACACTGAACCCTCACCAGACGCCCCCAACACCCTGAAGCCAAGGATTGACAGCTGGACACCCCTCACCACTGAAGACACACTGAAGATTAAGTCAATCCACTCCGGGGTCCCCACGGACCCCTGCCCCCACCACATCTTCAACACAGCCACGGACACCATCGCACCCATGCTCCGACACACCATCAACCGCTCCCTGGCGAACGCCTCCTTCCCCCGATGACTGGAACACACCGAGATCAACCCCCTCCTAAAGAACCCCTCAGTGGACCCCATCGACCTCAAAAACTACAGACCCATCTCCCTGCTCCCATTCCCAGCGAAAGTCATTGAGAAAGCCGTCAACAGCCAACTCGCCACCTTCATCGAAGAGGACAACATCCTCGACTCCTCCCAATCCGGCTTCAGAAAAAACCACAGTACAGAAACCGCCCTCCTCGCCGCAACAGACGACATCCGCTCCCTCCTGGACAGAGGAGAGACAGTAGCCCTCATCCTCCTCGACCTTTCAGCCGCCTTTGACACAGTCTCTCACCTCACCCTAACACGCAGACTTCACGAAGCAGGGATCCGGGACAAAGCCCTCGACTGGATCCGCTCATTCCTCTCCAGCAGAACGCAGCAGGTCAGACTCCCTCCTTTCCTCTCGGACCCTACACCGACCCCCAGGGATCCTCCCTCAGCCCCACGCTCTTCAACATCTACATGGCTCCGCTCGCCCCCATCGTCAGAACCCACGGACTCAACATTGTTTCCTAGGCAGACGACACCCAACTCATCATCTCCCTATCCAACGAACCCAACGCAGCCAAACACAAGTTTCAAGAAGGCATGGAAGCAGTCGCCAAATGGATGAAAAACAGCTGCCTACAACTCAACACGGACAAAACAGAAGTACTCATCATGGGCCCACAACCCGACACCTGGGACGACACCTGGTGGCCCCCCAAACTCAGAAGTCCGCCCACCCCCACGGACCACGCACGCAACCTTGGAATCATCCTGGACCCCGAGCTCAAAATGGACCGCCAGATCAGCTCCGTCGCATCCTCCTGCTTCCACACCCTCTGCCTCCTACGCAAGACCTTCAAATGGATCTCCCTCGAGCACAGAAAGACCATCACTCACGCCCTCGTCACCAGCAGACTGGACTACGGCAATGCACTCTACGCCGGAATAAACAAAAACCTCACCCGCAAGCTACAAAACATCCAGAACGCCGCCGCAAGACTGGTCCTCAACCTGCCAAGACACTGCCATATCTCGCAGCACCTGCGCACACTCCACTGGCTCCCCATCGAGGCTAGAATCACCTTCAAGATCCTCACCCACGCACACAAAGCACTCCACAACGCCGGACCAGCATACCTGAACAGCCAACTCACTTTCCACGCACCCAAAAGGACCCTACGATCAGCCCAGCTCTCCTACGCCGTGGTCCCCCGTGCCAAAAAGACCAGATCGGGAGGCCGCTCCTTCTCCTTCCTCGCGGCCAGAGCCTGGAACATCCTACTGCTCCACCTCAGACAGACAACATCACTCCCCATCTTCACGAGAAACCTCAAAACTTGGCTCTTCGATAGACCTCCTCCTTGATGGACTGGAACCTGCACCCACCCTCCTCCCCAGCGCCTTGAGACCCTCACGGGCGAGTAGTCGCGCTTAACAAATACCTGATTGATTGATGTTACTCGAGCGGGTGTAGCGGCCTGGTTTCAAGAACAATGGGTTTATACTCAGTGGAAAAGAAGTGAGGTTTTTTCCCTTAAGACTCATTTGCCCGATCCTAGGAAAAATCCTACTGCTTATTATAAAGAATTGACCGAAGCTGCTTCTTTGACGGTAATGACTCTTGCTGATATGGAAATGTTTTTTGGTCTTCTTGTTCCGGTTGATATTTGGAGGCAGGTCCATACTCAAGATCATGTTCCGGAGTTGGGTGGTACTTGGGATCAAATTAGAATATGGGATCAGGAAAGAAAGCCAAGTGATAAGCCCCGAGCGGAGATTCTAGCATTGCCAGGCTGCATTATTACATATATGCATTCTCTTAATCCGCCGAGGAAAGTAGATTGGGATAAGTTGACGGCTTGTCGACAAAAGAAAGATGAGAGTGTGTCTGATTTCTTCACTCGGTTTGAGGATACATTTTTGGATTACAGTGGGCAGGATCTGTCTATTGAGGGAGGTGTTTGGTTGTTTGTCAACAGATGTGTTTCTAATTTACTTCCCGAAATTGCGACTCGTCTACAGGCTTCTGAAAGTACTGGTCCACCTCTTCCCCTTCTGTTATTTTGAATATGGCTCAATATTATGAACATCAGGACAATGAGGAGAAAAAGAGGACAGAGAAAAAGCATAAGGATTTAAAGACAAAGGTGTTTTTGCAACAGGTATTTAGAGGGAATGGTAGGGGACGTGGTGGTCCTGCCCGACAGCTTCCACGCACTAGTAGGCAGCCGAATACGACACCTTTGGGGCCAAATCAGTGTGCATATTGTAAGGAGGAGGGTCACTGGTGTAGCAAGTGTCCCGTGCTTTTGCAGAAGCTGGCGGTCCCTTGAGGACGAGGTTCTCGTGGACGGGGTCATGGAGCCGGTGGGGCTGATAGGGCTCAAAACGCTGCAGCCTCACAGGGTCGTACTGATAATTACTTTGACAATCCTTGCGATGGACAGTATTACTATGATGACTATGATATGGAAGAAGTGACAGGAATGTCTTACAGCTAGGATAGCCAGGGACAGAGTGGGGGACCAGTTCCGATACCTGTAGACCAGCGTGGTCCTTATGTAACAGCGGAACTGCAAGGTTGTCCTAAGGAATTTTTGGTAGACACAGGTGTGACAAAAAGTTCTGTTTCTTGAAACATTATCCCTGGGGAGGCTCTGTCTGGCCATAATAATGTTTCAGTAGGTTTTTCTGGTGTACCGGTTGTAAGCCCCATTTCAAGACCCCTTGCATTGACTATCGGTCCTTTCACTGTGGATTCTCCATTTTTGCTGACATTTAATTGTGGTGAGAACTTGATGGGTTTGGATTTATTGGAGAAATTGCATGCTACAATTTATTGTTCCCCGGCAGGTGTCTATATGACAATTGGCCCAGATGTAGTAGGTGTTAAACAGTGTTTTCCCAAGGATGCGTCTCTTCCCGTTGAATTTGCTGATGTGCCACCCACTTTGTGGGTGACAAGTGATACAGACGTAGGGCTGCTGCATATACCACCGGTTTTGATACAGGTCAAAGACAATGCTATTTTGCCTCGCATTCCTCAGAATAAAATCCCACAGGCAGGAGAGCGAGCTCTATTGTAAATTATCCAGGATTCGATTAAGAAAGGAGTAGTTGAAGAGACGTCTGCCAAAATTTTTGTAATAGTCCCATTCTTCCGATACTTAAATGGACACCCTCAGGTTCCCTTGATGATCATGAAGATGTTTATCGTTTTGTGATTGATTTGCGTTAGGTTAACAAAATAGTGGTTCCCCAGTGGTCCCAGATATTACTACACTTTTGATGATGATTCCTTCCACTGCCAAATTCTTTTCTGTCATTGATTTGAAAAATGCATTTTTTAGTATTCCTATTCATCCACATAGCAGGTACTTGTTTGGGTTTACATTAGCTGGCAGAAGCTTTAGATTGTGTCGAGCTCCTCAGGGCTAACCCGAGAGTCCAAGTATTTACAGTCAGACTTTACAGAGTCAGTTGGATTCCCTTTCGCTTCCCACAGGTAATCTATTGGTGCAGAATGTCGACGATCTCCTTATTGCTTCTGATACCAAGCAGGGTTGTAAAGATAGCACTGTTCAATTGTTGTTGCATTTGGCTTATCATGGACATAAGACTGCTCTCTAAATTTCAGTATTGTCGACAGGAGGTCACCTATTTAGGTCACCTACTGTCGAAGGAGGGTAGGAGGCTGACCCCTGAGCGTATTAGTACCATTGTTAAAATTCTGCTGTTCTTGATCCAGTTGCGAGAGCCCTCCCGAGTTGTCTAAGAGCGGTTGCGTCCGTGGCCACTTCAATCAGACAATCGGCTGGACTTATACTGGATACTGATCTCACAGTCATGGTACCTCATGCTGTGGATACACTTCTGAATAAGGCGAAGACACAGCACCTCACCAGTGCACATTTTACTGGCTATGAATTGACATTGTTTGCTAAACATATCACGATCAAAAGATGTGCTACTCTGAATCCAGCCACGTTACTCCCCCTCCCTTCCCACAGTGATGAAGTCGACAAACAGGATTGTATCTTCCGGATGGAAGAAGAGGCGAAAGGATGGGTAGACTTGACTGATGTTCCCTTATCTGACCCACAAGGGGAACTATATGTCGATGGCTCGTTTCAAATTACCAGATGGCACTACTACTGCTGCTTATGCTATTACCACACTGCGTACAGTAGTAGAGATATTGCGAGTCCCTTATCAGTCGGCTCAAGCTGCTGAGCTTGCTGCCCTTATTCGAGCTTGCGAATTAAGTGAGGGACTGGTTGTCAATATTTATACTGACAACCAGTATGCCTTTGGGGTCGCGCATAATTTTGGGCGACTCTGGACTGAAAGAGGGTTCCGTACTTCCCTTGTCACCAAAATCCAACATGGGCACCTTATATTGAGGCTTTTGCTGCTTTGACACTCCCTGAGAAATTGGCCATAGTGAAGTGTAGCGCCCACCAGAAGGTCACCGAAGATGTAGGTAGGGGAAATGCTTTTGCGGATCAGACAGCTAAGGAAACGGCTTGGACAGAGATGAAAAGAATGTTTGTAGCAGGCCCGGCTAGGTGGGTGCCTGAAGTGGTCATCTTTGAGGACACACTTGAGAATGTAAAAGAGATACAAAGTGAAGCCACAATAGAAGAGTTAGCAGTGTGGCAGGAAAGTACAGCACAATTGAACGATGAGGGATGTTGGATTGATAAGTCAGGAAAGCAAAGATGGATGTTGCCCGATGCATATGTTCTTCCTGTAGTCACGATGTCCCATGGCCCAGCCCGTATTAGCGCTAAGGGTATTTGCAAGTTGTTAGACTCTGTATGGCAGAATGACAATATCCCTAAGACAGCTGCACATTTAGTGAAGTACTGTAGGTGTGCATGATGCACAATCCTGGAAAAGGTACCCCAACACCGTCTGGTAATTTTGCACCCCCTACTTTTCCTTTTGAGGTCCTTCAAATGGATTACATTGAGTTAGAGAGATGCAATAATTTGAAGTACGTTTTGGTGGTTGTCTGTGCTTTTAGTGAATGGGTTGAGGCTTATCCCACTAAAGACAATACAGCAATTATGACTGCAAAGGAACTCCTGGAGGAGTTCTTTCCTCATTTCGGCTTGCCCCGTTTGATCTGGAGTGATAACGGAAGTCATTTTAATGCAAAAGTGATTCAATTGATTTGTGATGGTTTATACATAAAGCAAAAGTTCCATGCTGCCAATAATTCACAGTCAGCAGGTTTTGTTGAGAAGTACAATGGTACGCTCAAACTGGCAAAAATTCAGGAGACCACAGGGTTGAAGTGGCCAGATGCGTTACCGTTAGCTCTTTTATCAACCAGAACAACAGCACATTCTAGGACAGTATTGTCACCGTATGAGGTCGTGTTTGGACGCCCTACAAATGTCTGGGGCGTCCCGCGACCTCAGCGGTTTTCTGATATTGAGTACCCGTTATTGATTGACTATCTTGGCCAGTTAACTGAAAGTTTATGTTCTATTCACCAACAGGTCTGGGATTCCCGGCCTCCTACGCCAGAGGGACCCGGCCATGAGATTCAGCCTGGCGACTTCATCTTAATCAGAAATTTTCAGCAGAAGAAAAGTTTGGAGCCGCGTTGGAGGGGGCCGGAGCAGGTCTTGCTAGCTATTCGTACCGCAGTGAAAGTCGCTGGCCGCAAGAACTGGATTCATGCGACTCATTCTCGCAGGATTCCTTTGCCCCTGCCCTACGATCAGTGGGTGAAGGATGGAATAGGGGACTTTGAGTGCGAGACTGTGCCTCGGTTTGTCCCCTTCAGTGATGCCAAGCTGACCTGGACGTAAACGGACAAGGAAAATGATAATGTGCTGAATGCAGCAGTTCCTCTGGAAATACGAGCTATCCAGGAGCCCCTTTTTGTTGACCCCTTGGTGCCTGGGGCCACTAGGTACAATTTTCGCCCTCGGCTGGGGGACGGTGCACCAAAAGAGAAGAAAGATTAGTCAGGGATGGACTGTGTAAGTCAGGGTGTACTTTGCTATAGTACCAACGGAGTTAGTTTAGGTTGATGAGAGTTTTGTGCACTGATTGAACATTGGACAGGATAGATCGAAGTATCCCTTGGGGGTATATTATCCTGGTCGATGTGGGAACACGAGCTTAGGACAGAGCAAGCTCCACCGCTGGTGCTCAAGAGTGCCAACGTATTGATGAACAAAAGGAGCCTGTACCAGTGAGGCTCTGACGGACACTGGGAACTTGTGTATTTCTTTGCACCTTGCCCCCCCTTATTTTTCCATCATTCACCATGTATCCGTTTGGCAGAATGGTTGCTGAGGAAGAGCAGCCAGTGATTACCCCTGTTTACACACATGTATTTTGGTCCACAAAGAAAAAAGTTATATGTGCTGTTCTTGTGATTTTGTTGCTATTGATCTTGGGTGGGGTGTCATGGGTTTTGGAACATGATCAGGATGCACCATCATGTACCAAGGGTAAGGTTATTCCTCAGGTTCGGCAGAAAAGAATTACCACGAGTAATATATTTTTAGATACACAGAAGACATTCTTTGGAGAAGGTACTGCTTGTTACCCCACTGAATCGGTCACTAGTCTATGGACAGCATATCCATTGTCAATTACACCTATACTTGGCCCCCTGACTTCGTAGAAGTGCAAGAGATATTTGGGTTTGACTATCCAGGTCCTTGTCTATATCATAGAAAGCCATGAGGCATGGGTTATCCAGGGTGTGATAACACCTATTGTGATAACTTCTATATGGAAAAACAGAATGTAACTCTGGTTGGCTACCAGTATAAGGAGTTGACAGTTCCCCGAGAAGCTGCATGTTGTCCAATTGTCAATTTTACTGCCCTCATATTGTATGTCAATTGTTCAGGGATAGTATTGCATAAGGGCACGTACTCTTTGGTAGATCCAAAGAACCCCAGTACCTTTGGGAGGAATTTCAGGTATTCTGCTGTGGATTATGATAGATCGATTTATGCACACCCTGGATTTTTCTTTTTGTCTAATGGAACTTACTCAAATGTCCATAATGGTACACATGATGTGGCACTTGGGATGGTGCTGCCTTTGGGTGTGCCTTGTAAACATGCGAAGCCTAAAGTAAGATGGGTTAAAAGAACATAGACCAGGGAGGTTCTGTGAAGGAGTGACAGATCTCGAAGTCAATAATTATAGTAATGGTATTACTTTTGGATACATTCTTTCCTCCATAATTACATTTGGTGGTACTGCTATGGCCAGGGGTGAGAAAGCCAGAGAATATTTCCGATGCAAGCTGCAAATATTGTCTAACTAAACAGTAGCAGCTTTGCGTGACATCACCACTCAATTGGAAAGTAAGCAAATATATTCCGAGCAGACTAGATATGCAGTCAATTTCATCCTAGCTAAGAGTGGTGGTGTGTGCGCAGTAGTAGGAGACCAGTGTGTAGTCGGGATCACAAATATGGAAAAGAATATTACCCAACATATTTTAGATATCCTAGAAAATGTTAAAGGAATGGAAAGTGGGAACTGGAGTTGGTCTCTTTTTGGCAGCTGGGGTTGGATCCTTGAAAAGGTGATTTATTTCATTGTGATCTTGGTGCCTTGCTATGTCCTTGTTCAATGCCTTCCCTTCTGTTGTTCCTATGGCACCACTCTTCTCACTCCTAAGAGGAAGATATCGATTCATGACACTAATGCAGCAATTATGGTCCAGAAGGAAATAGATGACCTCATGCAGATAAATGAGGGCATCTTTGAGACTTCTTCCCTCCTTACAGTCTCCCTTCCTGATGCTGAAAGTATGGAGTGTTCCTAAAAAGGTCACCCAAGATCCTATTGATTTATATGTTCTTTGCTATTATTAGAAAATGTTTAGCTCATGCTAAAAGCAGGGTCTGTTAGAATAGAAAAATTAATGTTTGCCCATTGTTCTATGTATGTTAACATTTGCGGCGCCATTTTCTATCCCGGCGCCATTTTATGTTATAATCGAAACTTCTACTTCGCTATTTCCGAGAAAAGGCCTCCGTTAAGTTGTGTTTCTCCAAGGCTAGGTTTTGCTTCACTAATGAATACACAGTACTTATTAGCGCATACCTTTCCCTATAGATAGAGGCCTTCTCCCACTTGTCTAGTGGCGGGCACAGGCAGAACGACCTTGGATAGTAGATAGTGTGTGCCCGGCATCAGAATGGAAACTTAATTTTTGTACTTCACTGTTTTGCTTCATCTGCTTGGAAAATTCCATTGTGGGCGCGCCTTCATTGGTTCTGAAATGTACATAATGTATCTTTATGCTTGCTGAGGTCAGTCCCTCTGCAGCACTGCTAAGCGACTGGGCAGACTGGGCTCCACTCTGAGTGTATCTGAATAAACAGATATTGGTTTGTATTCTCTACTGTCTGACCGACTCTTCATTTGGTATGGAAGGCTGAGAGGTGGCCGTGAGTGACCCGGGTGACCCTAATCGGGCCACTTCCTTCAACACCTGTACCAGCAGACTTTCCACTGCGCTCGGCCCAGGTTGCCATACTGTTACAAAAGTGGTCTGTGGGCTAAGATTGATGATTAGAAAGCTAATGAAAAGATTCAGTTAAGAAATTACCTTGATAATAGGAGAGTCTCTCATAACAAACAATCATTATTCCTATATATTTATCTCAATAAAAAACAAAGATTGAAGAGACATTATAGTGAGCAGAAAATGTCAGTTAGTCACAACGTCATGCTTAAAAAGCACTGAATTTCACCAGTTATAGTTCACAGAGTTAAGTATAGCTTGCACCCCCCCCCAATGTCCTGTTTATGACCTCACATATCACATCTAAGCCTGGGCGTAGTTCGCGAAGTAGCGCTACGCGGCTACGCAAAGTGCAGTTCGCACTACGCGAACTACGCGTAGCACTACGCGAACTGCGTAGTGCACTGTTCGCAATGATTGCACAGTGCCGGATGCTTGTCCGCACTGTGCAATCATTGAAAACGGCATCTTGCTCAGTGAGAGCTGTCCTTTACTGCCGCTCGAGTAGATTTTTACTCGAGCGGCAGCTTTCTCAACGCGAACTGGTAGTTTCTCATCGCGAGCGGTCGCGAGCATACGCGACCTCTCGCAATGAGAAACCTGACCTCCCTGCGTTGAGAATCTCGCCGGGATGTCATTTTGCTTGCTCGCGGTCGCCAACTTGACGTTGAGGACCGCGAGCAAGCAAAAAATGACCGCTGCACTACGCTACGCTACGCGTGTTTGCACTGTGCTACGTGCAATTCGCGTTGTGCGAAGTAGCACAAACTTCGCAAACTACGCGAGCGTAGTGCTTTGCCCAGGGTTAATCACATCACTCATGACATAGATGTGCACTTGCATATGTGACTTTTGGTACTCCGCAGGAAAGTAGTTTCCCTTGTATTTAAACCCCTCTACACTCGCATCAATTATGAATTTGTTTCCTCCCCATTCACAAATTCAGTGACACCAGTGATGAGATCTCAAATGACATAATTGATGACATAACTGATGACATCACTGCTGACACAGCAAGCCCACTGTTGTTCCAATTACTCTAATAACCAGGACAGGATTTCAGATATACAATTAAATACTAAATGGTGCACAATGATGAATGCCATAAATTAACATTAACACACTCCAGCTCCCTTTGGTGAACTAAGGTCCACCTAAGCACAGCCTTCACCCTGTACCGAACACTCTGTGGATTGCAGAGCTCAGGTTGCCAATCAACCAGACTTAAGTGAGCAAACCTATGCTGCAGACAAGTTTTAACCTGTGAACAATGTTTCATAGAGAACCCATTAAGTGCTGCAGGCATGCAAGCCCCAGTAGGTGGTCAAGCCCCTACTATGCACAGCCTTTCTCCGATACTGAATCTTTGCGTAAAGCAGACGTCTTGTGGGCAGTCAACCAAACCTGGATGAGAAAATACCTATTGCAAACAGTTTTCACCCAGTGCAAAACTTCTCCATGGAGAGCCCACCCCCTCTACATACCCAAGGCCTCTTATATGGTGAAAGTCCTACTATGCACAGCCTTCATCCTGTACCGAACACTTTGCAGATAGTCGATCTCTTGTGGCAATCAAGCACACATGGGTGGGCAGCAACCTGATGCATACAGTCTACACTCTTATGCACAAATTGTCATGCAGAGATGACTTCCTCAAGACACTCAAGGCCCCTTCGAAGAGTAAGCACCTAATATGTACAATTGTTACCTGTCAGCAAAGGTTTTACAGACAGTCGACCTCTTGGGAGTAATCAACAAGACATGAGTAGGCATTTTGGTATGACATCAGTGGTGTCAACAATGAAGTCAATGAACATGTCACTAGTAATACTAGCAATGCGATATATAAGGGGGGTTTGATCCAATTAGGCCCAACTGAGGGATCTACTATATAACAACAACACTAAAAAGCCCACATGGCCATCAATGTATAACCATTGTTATCACAACATCCACATCAATCCAGTGTGTAGGAGACTTAATCTCATGTTTATTTTATACACTTATTTTTATTAAAGATTTTTCATTCATTATTGGTATTTACCGTCTGCAATACATATTACAATTGACACTATATACAACATTTAATTTAATCAACAAAGAACAAAACAACAGACACAGAAAACACAAAGAAAAAAGTTTTAAGAAGTTATTTATTTATCCACAGATAAACAGTATTGTTTTATATTGAGAGCAGGGTCTCAAAATTCTTCCCCAAGCTTGCCCAGACACTAAGTATAATAGGAGAGAGAACATACGGGGAGTCACGCTATTGGCACTACCAGTTGTATCACCTGCGAAAACTCATCATGCCCTGATGAAGACCTCGTTAAATACATCCCCGTCTACAATAGAGGTCAAAATGCATTGGCAAAAAGCTTGGGGAAGAAGTTTAAGACCCTGCTCTCAATATAAAACAATACAGTTTATCTGTGGATATGGAATAAGCACTATGAGTGATCACAAAAAGAAATGAGTGGTCAGGCAAAAAGAGAGAGTGAATCACTGAAACGTATTCTCATCCCCAGAGGGGAAAAATTAAGTGTTGTAAGGTGAAAAAAATAACCTAGGTACCATTTATCCTCACTACTTTCATGGGTGTTTGGATTGTGTGGTTTAATGAATAACTTCTTAAAACATTTTTCTTTATGTGTTTTCTGTGTCTATGTTGTTTTGGCCTTCGTTGATTAAATAAAATGTTGTATATAGTGTCAATTGTAATATGTATTGCCGACGGTAAAGACCAATAATGAATGAAAAATCTTTGATAAAAATAAGTGTATAAAATAAACATGAGATTAAGGGCCAGATATTCGACCGTCGAAAATAGCAACTCACAATTTGCGATAAATTGCGACTCGCAAATTGCGAGGCACAAATTGGTACCTATCAAGGGAAGACAACAAATGATTGCGAGTCGGTAATGACTCACAATTCAATTTCAGCTCCTGTCTATTTGTGAGTCGTAAAAGGCATGCAAAGAGCGACCCCCGCTAAAATTCAATTTTGGCATACGCAAATTGCGAGTGCGGCAGAAACAGCCCAAAATTGCACTCTCAAATTGTGAGTTTAAAAAAAACATGGAAAACTCTTCCTGGTTGAGCTGAAGGACCCCAAAACAGGTGTCCAAGGATACGCCTGATCAAAATCCTAAGCACATGTCCAGGTGCAGCAGCAGAGTGCAACACTGCTGTGTGAGCATGACTGACAGCATGAGCAGCAAGGCCAGCAAAAAGGGTGCCAAGGAGAGGCTGAGGAAGCTGAAGTTTGCTGAAAAGGAGCTGGACATCGTAACTGAGGAATGCTGCAACAACCATGAGGAGTTATTTGGGAGTGCCTCACATGGTGTGCCAGAGTCAGACAAACGTAAGATCTAGGCATCATATGCAGCAGCGCATAAATGCCCTTGGAGTGGCACACAGGTCCATTGATGACATTAAGAAGCACTGGTACGAGCTGCGCTCCAGGGGCAAGGAGAGGGTGGCAGAACGTCTGCAAGAGGCACAACGGACTGGAGGCGGGGCATCCACTTCATCTGAACCCTCAGCAGCTGAAGCCATGGTGGAAGGTACCCTGGAGAGGGCGGCTGTTGTAGGCTCTGGGAGCCTTGACACATTACAGCCAGCAACAAATCCTGGTAAGTGAGAAATATGTTTGTGATGTCTGAATACCCACTAAAGCCTGTTCTGTGTATGCATACTAATCATCCACAACCAAACATCCATTTCACCAAACAAGCAACACTAATGTTGCATCATGGGAGATGTAGTCTGTGACATATACAGTGTAGTTAAGGAATGACTTGAGCTGATAAACATTGCAGCACCCCTGAAACAGTGACTCACATATTTCTTTTCTTCTTTCATCTTTTGGCACATAGACACACCACTGGGAGGAGAGCACAGTGCTGATGACAATGCAGATAGCCAGGAGCTAGACCAGATGGAGGAAGGGCAGGATGTGGGAGAAACAAGTGGGCCCAGTTCTTCAGATGTCCCAGCAACTGATGCACCAACTACATCACAGGCCACAGCAGACACCAACATCCCGACGCTCTCTGGCCACCAGGGTGCGGATGTCACGACCAACCCAGCAGTCCCTACGGCGGATGCAAAGTCTGTCCTCTGCTGAAGCAGCTAGTCAGCTCATACCTGGAGCACTGGATCAGGCGATGTTGCTAATACAGCGCCTGCAACATAAGACAGAGAGTCAAAGGAATGTAAGGATGACACAGGGCTTCCGCATGATTACTGAAAAACTTACAGAAAATCAGACCCGGCTGGAAGCAAAACTGGATGCCCTCACAAACACAGTTGCAGACCTAGCCAAAGAATGGGTAGAGGAAAGGGCACAGCTTAGGCGCATGGAGCGCAGCAGGGGCCACAAATTGGACACTCTGAGCAGGGCCATTTGTAGGATTGCTCATGCTACAATCCAACTCAGCAAGCGCACCCTGGGGCTCCAGGTGGAGATGGGCCACTACAGTGGGGATGTTGCTCGTGGCTTGGAAAAGATCACTGCAGCAGTGGAAACACTGCAGACAAATTTGATTGTTGGTAGGGGTGCCATGGGTGACACAGATAGTGAGGTGTCAAGCCGCAGTAGCGTCTCAGCTATGGAGACACCGGTGATGCGCCGTAGCAGCAGCCGGCACCTTGGTTTGGTAAGTGGCAGCTCTGGCCAGGCTGGGCGGAGGGGCAAAAAATGATCTGTGTAGGGTCACTGCACAATGTTTTTGCCACATTTCCTTTCCATGTTGTGGTGATGTAACCACAACGGAGTTTCTTTGTACTTTATGCCTACATTTTCTGATGGGCAGGTTGTCCTTAGTTTGTTTGTGGATGCTTGCACAATAAAGCACCAATTGACAGTCACAATTTGTTCTGTCTTATGTACAGTTGAGTGGCTAAATAATGTGTACGTACCTTTAAAAATAGTTGTTGGCAATCTGGTCCCCGCGCCTTCTCCCCTCTGCTGCAGTGCTACCATCCCTTTGATGTAGGGCAGGTGGTCCAGGGTCCTCATCCTCCGAATCAGTGTCCGACACCTCCATGGGCAATCCACCCCTGCAGACCATGTTGTGCAGCATGTTCGGGCTGGACTGTTCCCATGAGGCACAGGGTCAGACTGATTTGCATATGGCCATGTCTGAACTGGGGTGGTGGAGTGAGCTAAAGAATGATGATGGATTAAACCCAGATCAGTTGACTGGGGGTGAGTGCTTGAAATGTTCAACACTCCGTCCATCATCCCCTTTGGTTTTGCATTGTTCGCCCTAAGTTGGCAGGGTATGCCCAGACGTGGGTCCCTTGCTCACTTTGCCACTGGATTCAAGATAGCCTGGCTGATGAGGGCTGTGAGCCCGAAACCGGTCCCAGGATGCTTGTTTCCGGTGCAGGGAAGACATGGCTTGGCAGTTCGGGCTGGACTGTTCCCATGAGGCACAGGGTCAGATTGATTTGCATATGGCCATGTCTGCACTGGGGTGGCGGAGTGAGCTAAAGAATGATGATGGATTAAACCCAGATCAGTTGACTGGGGGTGAGTGCTTGCAATGTTCAACACTCCGTCCATCATCCCCTTTGGTTTTGCATGGCACATGTTGCCACGATTTTACAGACTGTCTCTGGTGCATACTGCAGAGCTCCGCCACTCTTGTGTAGGCACCTGAAGCGCGATTTCATGATCCCAAAAGTGCACTTAATCACTGTCCTGGTGCGCCTGTGTGCCGTGTTGTACCATCTTTCATGTATATTATTGGGAGACCGGCACGGCGTAAGGATAGATGGCTGCAGGGCATACACACTGTCACCTGTTGTGAGATATAGGATGGTGAGATTATATGCTTACAGACATACAAGTGGTAAAATATTTATCTGGGGACTGGTAATATCATTACCTAGGAGGAATCCATCATCAAAGTCACCTCTTTCTAACCTTTGGTATATGCCACTGTGTCTGAAAATGTATGCATCATGGGTGCTTCCAGGGAATTTTACTACCAGGTCTGTGATGATGTTTTTTGCGTCACAGACAACTTGGATGTTGAGGGAATGTGTGCTTTTCCTATTACGGAAGATGTATTCTATGCGGGATGGGGGACATATGGGCACATGTGTCCCATCTATGCACCATATGAGCTGAGGGAATCTTGCTAATCTGTAAAAATTGAGTTGTTTTTGATCTAGTTCCTCATCATCCCGGGCATGTATATGTGGTGCTGGATGTGGTATAGCATGGTGTCTAGGAAATTATGGAAAAAGGGCGAAAGCGCACTCTGAGACACACCACCAGCCACTGCACTTACATCCTGGTGACTACTACTGGCCAAGAGGTGGAGGGAGCACAACACCTGCACATGTGTGGGAATTGCATTGCTGCGCAGGGTTCTGCTCTCAAGTTGTGGCTTCAAGGTGTCAATGAGTTCTAGAATGACAGTGCTACTCAGCCTGTACTGGTCATAAATCTCCTCCTCGGTCTTATCCAACAATGTTAGCCTGACTCTGAATAGCCTCTCCGGTCTCCTCCTCCTCTGCTGGTCAGCCATTATCCGCCTTCTCCTCGCTATCACGTACAGGGCAGCTATTGTGGCAGGTTTCTGATGCATTCTGGGGCTGTTTTTATAGGTTGGGCCTGGTTACCACCCGTTTCTGGTCAGTGGTAAATTGCATGTGCAAATGGGCCTATTTGAACATAGTTGCAATGTGCGACTGCTCCGTACAGGGACTTTGCGGGTCGCAATTTGCTATTCGCTATTTTGAGGATGCAAAAAGCGGTCGCTTTTTTTGCAAGTCGGTATTCTCTCGCAGCTGTATTTTGTCATTTGCGAGTGCCTTTCGTACATTTTGTATGGCAATTTTTGCATGCGCAAATCATTTTGTGACAGATTTTGCGCATGCAAAACGGTCGTACATCTGGCCCCAAGTCTCCTACACACTGCATTGATGTGGATATTGTGATAACAATGGTTATATATTGATGGCCATGTGGGCTTTTTAGTGCTGTTGTTATATAAGTGGGGTATGGTGGGGCGCAAGTTATAGTTAGCTCACTAAATTATAACTGGTAAATTTCAGTGGGTTTTTCCACTTAAATGTGATTTTCTGACTGGCATTTCCCCCTAATTGTAATGTCATTTTAACCTTTGCTTTTATTAATTAATTTCTTTAGTTTTTTTTTTGTTTTTTTTAACATAAAGTTGGATATTTTTACCATAACAAACTATAATGCCACATTAACCTTTGGGGTTTTCAGTGACTTTCAGTTTTTTTTTTTAAATGCGAAGTAACATCTTCTTAGCATCTCTAACTATAACATCACTTTACCCTTTACCCGCAGGCGGCCAACTCCATCCTCGCACAGTCAAAGGCCGTGAGGGCCTGGTTTGGCTGCAGGCCATGCATGGTGTGGGGTTGTCCGCAGGTCCTGGCCTGCACCCATGTCCTGTGCCCAAACCACCGCAGTCAGCCAACCCTTCGCTGGGAACTACCTAAGGCCATGCATCGTGTGGGGATTGCCTCAGGGCCTGCGCTTCACCCCTTTGGGCGAGTTTAGTGTGGTATTGGCCATAGGGCCTGTGCCCAACCGTTCTGAGTTGGCCAACCTCCCTGGACAGAAAACACCCGAACAGATCCTACCCCACATTAGACTTTTTATTTTGTTTCTGTCCTGCACGACTCCCACAAGCGTGCTGGATGGAGACCTGCAGGACCATAATGACCCAACAGTTTTTTTGTTCCCTCAGATCCTCCTCCCTTCCTGGGGAGGGGGCAGTGTAATCCTATCATTCCCCATATATGTTGTTTACATTATTTTTAAGGATTCGGTGTCAGAGTCCCCAAGTCCTGTAATGGCAGCAGTAACAATTCTCTTCATGTTGCATGCAGCCAATAGCAGATCTTGGTCCAGAGGGACCGCTGTCAGTCCTGAGGCCCCAGCCAATCATACCTTCTCCATACACTGCTTATACCCTTTTATATTATACCAGTTATATCAACTAAAATAATATTGTTTATAATAATACTTATGACATTGCAAATCATATCTTTTGTGAGCGCGCAGTGTATGGTACAATGGCGAGTTATAGTTAATATAGTGTGGCTACAGAGTTGAATACACTGTATGGAGGTGTGCGAGTTATAATTATTTGAAGGAGTTGCATAACTTATAGATTAAAGGTATACGTTCAGAAATGTACATTTTTATGTACTTTAACTTTTCTTTGCAGCTAAATAAATATAGTTGTATAGATTTAAAGATGGTGCATAAATTATAAATGTAATGTATAACTATAACTGAAGAATTTCAAATGTTTGTGTATTTTAAGTTTGGTCTGTATAGAAAGACTAAATAAAGTTTTCCTAACTATAACAAAAGTTTAACCTTTGGTTTTTCATTTGCATTTCAATGTGTTTTTATTTTTAATTTAAATAAATTCAACTTGCAGAGTTTACTGTCATTGAGTGGAGTTATTAAGTGGAGTGTGGTACAGTACAGTGGAGGAGAGTGCCGTAAAGTATACTGTCGTACAGTATAGTGTCTTAGAAAGGCTGAAGTAGAGTTGAAAGTGGCACAGTGGAGTTGCCTACAGTGGAATAGCGTAAAGTGGAGTGGTGTAGAGTGGAGTGTTGTACAGTGCTGCCACTACAGTGGAGTGGCATAGAGTGGAATAGCGTAGAGTGATGCGTTGTACAGTGGGGTGGCGTAGAGTAGAGTGGCATTCAGTAGAATAGCGTGGAGGGGCTTACAGTAGCGTGTGGTACAGTGTAGAGGCATACAGTACTATAGCGTAGAATGGAGTGGTGTAGAGTGGATTAGCATATAGTGGAGTGGCATAGAGTAAAGTGGCGTTGAGAAAAATAGTGTTGAGTGTATTGGGGAGTTTAAAGTTGTGTACAGTGGAAAAGCCTAGAGTGGAGTAGCGTAGAGTGCAATTTGATTGACTGGAATTGCATTGACTGAAGTGGCATAGAGTAGAGTGGCGTAGAGTGCAGTGGCGTACAGTGAAGTGGTATAGAGAGGAGGAGCATACAGGGGAGTGTTCTAGAGTTGACTGGCATAGAGAGGAGTGTGGAACAGTGTAGTGGAACACAGTGGAAGAGAGTGGAGTGGCATAGAGTGGACTGACATGCAATTGAGTAGCGTACAATGGAGTGGTGTAGAGTGGAATGGCGTTGAGTGTTACTGGCAGACAGTGTAGTGGCATAGAGTGGAGTGGCATGTAGCAGAATAGCATACAGTAGAGTGGTGTAGAATGGAGTGTTATATAGTGAAATAGGGCAGAGTATAGTCAGGAAAAGTGAATTGGCGTATAGGGGAGTGGCGTACAGTGGAGTGGTGTAGAATGGAGTGATGTACGGTGTAATAGCGTAAAGTGGATTTTAGTATAGTGAAGTGGCATGCAGTGCAGTGGCATAGGTTGGAGTGGCATAGAGGGGTGTAGAGTAGAGAGGTAAAGAGTGGAGTTGCGTAGAGTGGCAGAGTGGAGCAGTGTACAGTGAAGTGGCGCACAGTGGAATAGCATAGAGTGGAGTGTCGTGCAGTGAAGTTGAATACAATAGAATAGTGTAGAGTATTTTGGCATATAGTGTAGTAGCAGAGAATGTTGAATTGGCGTTGATTAGAATGTCACACAGTTGAGCAGCATACAGTGGAATAGTATACAGGGCAGTGGCATACACTGGAGTGTGTTAGAGTGGAGTGAGGTACAGTGGAATAGCGTACAGTGGAGTGGCTTAAAGTGGAATAGTGCATTGTAGAGTGGAGTGGCGTACGCTGGAGTGGCATACAGTGGAATAGTGTACACTTCAGTGGGGTAGAATAGAGTGGCAGAGTGGAGTGGTGTAGAGTGGAATAGCATAGAGTGGAGTGATGTACAGTGAAGTAGCGTGGAGTGAGGTACAGTATAGTGGCACACAGTGGAATAGCGTAGACTCGAGTGGAGTGTTGTAGAGTGTAATACTGCAGAGTGTATCGGGGTAGAGTGTAGTGGCTTACAGTGTAATAGCATACTGTGGAGTGGTGTAAAATGGAGTGGAGTACAATGGAATATCTTAGAATGGAGTGGCATATAGTGTAATAATGTTGAGTGTTACTGGCATATCATGTAGTAACGTAGAGTGGAGTGGCATATAGTGGAATAGTGCAGAGTGGAGTGTCGTACTGTGGAATAGCATAGAGTGTAGTACAGTAGTGTAGAGTGTAGTGCCATAGAATGGAGTGATGTACAGTGTAATAGCGTACAGTGGATTGTCATACAGTGGAATGGCGTACAGTGAAGTGGCATAAAATGCAGTGGTGTACAGAGGAATAGCGTACAGTGCAGTGGTTCAGACTGCAGTGGAGTACAGTGGAGTGGCATAGAGTGTACGGTCATAAAATGGAGTGGTTAGTGTGTAATAGCGTACTGTGTAATGGTGTAGAGTGGATTGAAATGGGTTAGAGTGCAGTGGTGTACAATGGATTAGCGTAGAGTCAAGTGGCTTATAGTGAAGTGATGTAGAGTGGAGTGGTGTAGAGTGTAAGAGTTCATTGTAGTTTCGTGCAGTGGAGTGCGCTAATTAAAACAGACATAGCGTGAAAGTGTATTAACACTTGTAGATGTAATAAGGGAGGAAAATATATTATGTGGTCAAATGGTAGTTTTTGGTGGTATGTGTGAATAGTGTAAGCAGTTTCAAAGTTATAATTTTTTTAATACTTAGTTATATATTGTGGAGCAGTATACCGTGGGAAGTTCACGGTACACCGAGGTACATGCATATGATAAGGCAGTATGTGATTGGCTAATGGCTTGTGTTTACCAAAGGTAAAAGGCAGCTATGTCGTTTTCAGCACATTTTGTCTGCGTTTCGCAGCATTCTGGGTTAGGGTCTTAGATCGTGGTAACCAGTAGGTTTTATTGCTGTTCCCTACCTATTACCTCTTTAATAAAGTAGGTAGAGAGGTGCATTTATCTTTTTCTATATATTTTTGCAGCAGTTTAGGGAGAACTACGCATTAAAAACCGAAATTAAGAACTGTAGTAATTTGTAGGCATAACCGCATAACTTCCTGGACTTTTCACTGAAGGATTTAAATATGTTAAAAATGGAAAGTACACTGTACTTGTAAAATATAAGGTACTGGAGTATATATATATATATATATATATATATATATATATATATATATATATATATATATATATATATATAATTACCTACTGGCGGTCGCCAGTAGGTAGTTATAGTTAGGACCTATTTTCCATAGGAAATTCACAACATTCTATTCCCAATAACTTTGGCGCCGGTCGACGAATCTTTGGGAAATTTTCAAAACTCGTGGGGCGCTCCGGTCCGCTCCTATCTTGAAAGTTTCGGGGTGATTCGGCAAGCGGGGGCCGAGAAAAAAGGGGGGTCCCAAAACGTGTTTTCTCCATGTTATTTTCCTCAGGAAACTTTAGACAAAGCTACAGCCCGAATTGCTGAACGGAATTACACCAAATTTTGCAAAAAGGTAGCCCTTGGTTCAGAAAGAGCCCTTTTTCTTAAATGGTGTAAATCCGTTCAGTAGTTGCTGAGAAATTAAAAAAATAAGAGTCAAAAAATCAATTTCCCATAGGGAACTTTGTGCAAAGCTACAGCGGAAACTACTGAACAAATTTACCCCAAATTTGGCATGAAGGTACTGCTTGGCTCAGAAAGCGACCTTTTAAAAAATGTTGTAAATCCGTTCAGTAGTTTTTTAAATATTAAAGGAAAAAGAACTTTATATATCTGGGCGGAGCCTAACCACACATCATCGTGAGATCTGATTGGCTGTCAGCACTTCATCCAAGAAGTGTTGGCAGCTATCTTAGGACCAATATACATGATAGCACCCCAATGAAATGCATTGTAGTGAATAGAAGATTTTGAGGGTCACCAAAAGGAGAACTATAAAGGGTGATAACAGACTTTAGGTACATTAGAATTCATTTGTTGATGGTACCATACTAATTTTAGGAATTGTGGTGCGTTCTAGGGTGATTTTACCCTGTGAAAAACCTTCTGCTGGGATTTCATGAATCATGTTTGAGAGAAAACAATTTTTCTCATGCTTGTCCCACAGAGGTTTGGAAGGTGCTCCAGAAGCTAAGATGACAGCATATTTTCTGTAAATTCACATTATCTTTCTCAGTCATGTGAGAATAAAGTCTGACATTCTCAGTAAAACATGTAAATCCAACAAGGGCAGAGACTGTCAGTTGATTCCTTTGTGTTCTACTGCAGCTTCCCAGAGTGTTCTTAAGAACAACTAGAGCGCTAACAACCTTACCTATGACAAAAGTATGGCACACCTGAAGCCATCTTGATTGGAATAAACCGGTAACACTTAAAACATTTAATTTAAAAAGGAACAAAATGATGGGGTTCATTTGTTTTAGAAATTATGGTTAGTGCTGTAGAAAGAAAAATGAGGGCATGTTTTAAGTGAGATCTCAAATCCTCTTCTATTTCATTAGAAAATTCTGACATGCAGACTGAAACAATCACTTTCAATACCAGCAGTAGACTTCCAGTTAACTCCCTGGTGAGCAGTAGCTTTACTACAGTGATCTAATGAGCAACTAGAGTGCTAACATTCTGAATTTATGGCAAATGTGTGACACATCTGAATGCCTTCTTGATGGAATCAAAGTAAAAAACTGAAAGCATTTCCTACTGAGGAGACTGCAGTAAATGAGGAAATTAGGAAACTTCATAACAAATAAGTATCCCAAGATGGCCACCAGAGAAAAAAAAGAGCCCAAATGTAGCACAAATATCACCCACATGTAGCCCACATATAGCCCAATGATAGAAGTGTGGAAAACACTTTTTATTTTTAGTTTTTTTGCAGTTTTATATAGTGCAGACTGGTCAGGTATTGGAGTGTTGCATCTTACTTGGACCCCTTATTGCGTATTTTGCACGAAGTACATGAGATTGATCTTGCGAAACATTGAACTTTACTATTCTGTTAACCTGAAGTTGCTCTGAACCGGGCTTTGTAACACCCGTTTTTACCTACTGGTTTTAATTAATTCTCACTGTATTGTATTAAGAAAGAGGATTTACTGTTTTTATGTACACTTTTATGATCTATGGCCACCAGAGAAAAATGAGCCCAAATGTAGCACAAATATCACCCAGATGTAGCCCACGTATAGCCCAATGACAGAAGTGTGGAAAACACTTTTTATCCTTCGTTTTTTTGCAGTTTTATATAGTGCAGGCTGGTCAGATATTGGAGTGCTTTACATGAGCATTGGTTACATCATACAAGGACAAACTCATTTTGGTTGTAGGCATGGGGAGATTAAGTGATTTGACCAGAATCACAGAATGACGAGCTGAAGCAGAAACTCCAACTTGGTAACACCACATTTTCTCCCCTAAGCGTAACATTTAATTAAGTGGTCAACTGGATAAAAAAACATAGAGATAACAAATAATTCATAAGTGCTTTGTCGCTATTTGAGAACTGCTTGGCTCAGAAAGCGACCTTTTTAAAAATGGCGTAAATCCGTTCGGTAGTTGCTGAGAAATTGTAAAAAAACAAATATTGATATCTAGAGGCGCGGTGGATCCGTGAACCCTCCCGACCACGAGCTTCATTTTAATTGGCTGCCAACACTCCAAACCAGGAAGTGTTGGCAGCCATCTTGTGATCTCGAGTCACAAGAAAACAGGGAAACAAAAGGTGAAAAAGAAGAAAAGGGGCAGGGTAGAAACACCCTGACCCCCTAGGGCCTGCTCAGGGGGTCCCACAAGGACCACCAGGGCCCAAAAAGCATTTTGTTGTAAAAATTGGCGAAATTCGCGCTGGGGTCGCGAATCCCGCCGAAATGTAAAAAAAAAAAATGAAGCGCGGGATACCGCGCTTCATTTAATTGAGACCCCCGGGTGGGCCAGGTCCCGGGGGCAATGCCAACAAATATATGCAGGGCACCGCCACCTCCCGGGGCTTGTTTTTTTAATGTTTGGGGGGGCCTCCAAGGCCCCCCCCCCCCCAAGTCCCGGGGACCGCCACCGCCAGGGCTTTTATCAAATAGGGACCCTCAGGATTCAAGGGGAATTAATCCTCCAACTTACCCTGAGCACTACTGATGCAGTCCAGCCATCGCCCTGTCACTATCCATGCACTCCTCCAATCAACCAGCGAGCACCATGTACTTATCCAATCACTCCGCCAAAACACAAGCACTTATAAATTCACCATCCACTCTCCTTGCAGTACTCTAATCATCCAGTCAGTATCCATGTACTCATCCAATGACCCAGGCACTAACTCATGGCAAATACAGAGGAGGTCATGCTAATCACAGGGGTACCCCAACGCATAGTGTTCCCTAGTGTATGTAGGTGTTTTCACTGTCTGTATTCTAAGTGTCTTTTACCAACAGAGACAGAGTCAGTTACCACCAGTACCCATCAGCAAAAAGTTGGGGGCACAGGAGTACTTTCTACTCCTCTGTTGGTTCTTTCTGCACATCTCTTCCTTCTTCTTGCACTTTTCTTCGTCTATCTGGACTTGTTGCCTCTTTCTGCATTTATCTTCCTTCTTTCTGCGCTTTTCTTCTTCTTTTCTTCACATGTCCTACCTCTGTAGGCATAGTTAGAAATTAGGATTTAAAAAACCTTAGAAATTCACTGAAAAAACCATACGTTTTAGGGAAAGTTATAGTTAGTTGGACATTTCACTCGTACAAAACCAGAGAAATTCCCCCGTTATAGTTAGTTCAGCTAACTATAACTCGCGACCCCGCAATGCACTGCTGATGACGTCACATATTACATCACTCATGACATGGTCAGTGACATCACTGATGACATCACTGATATCTCAAATGACATCACTGATGACATCACTGATGACATCATCCATGTGATAATTTGATGCATCTTCCCACACCCTAATGTAACCTTTGATACACCAACTCTAAATAACAGACTGCCATTCTCAAAACCATAGACACTCCAGCAGCAATAACTACATACCCACTCACTGATTCTTAGGTCTAAACACATATCCACTCACTCGTACAGTCACTCATACTTACAATCACTCAGTACAGGACTATCATATGCACTCATACGCCTATATAGACACTCACACACCACCACTCATCCATAGAGGTACTCACACACCTAGTCAGTCATGCAAATAATTAATCACACTCCCATTTACTCACCTATACAGTTATACACACACCAGCTCACTTACTCATACAAATACTAGGACATTCTCACACTCTTATACAATCACTGATACAAGCACACACTCATCCATACAGTCACTCTCATAATCACACTCACTTATAGCGATTTATATATTCCAACACACATATATACTGCCTTTCACATATGTAGTTACTCACACATGTACCACTGAGATATACATTCACTCACTAACACACCCATACAGTCCATCACAGATGCACTCTTGAAACCATGCACCCAGTGAATCACCCACTCACATCTATGCACAGAGTCACACACACCCCACCCATACAAACACTCAGGCATCCATACAGATACTCAGACAACCAATCAATAACCCATATAGACACTCATGTAGCTATTCACAAACCCATGCAGCCGCTTACGCACCAACAGACAGATGGATACAGACATTCACACAGTTTAGTCACTAACCCGTGCATTCAGTAAGATACATTTAATCACTCACTTATAGAGTCAGTCACACACCTACTAAATCATCCATTCAGACACTTATACACCCACTCATTCTTCAATACGCCTTTCCCTATATATATTAAACATATTTAAACTTCACAGAAACACACAGTCACTAGATGATGTCATCAGTGATGTCATTTGAGATGTCATCAGTGATGTCACTGACCATGTCATGAGTGATGTCATATGTTACGTCATCAGCAGTGCATTGCGGGGCGCGAGTTATAGTTAGCTGAACTAACTATAACGGGGGAATTTCTCTGGTTTTGTATGAGTGAAATGTCCAACTAACTATAACTTTCCCTAAAACCTATGGTTTTTTCAGTGAATATATATATATATATATATCTTTTTTTACATATTTATTTAGTTTTGGAACTGCAGTATTCCTGAGGCAGTACCGAGGTAGTCCGTACATTTAAAAAAAAATATATAGAACCTTATAAATATTTTGCCTACCAATTAAAAGTTTAATAAAGTGGTACTAGGTAGGGGAAGAATATCGAATCTGATACTTACTTTCATCTAAGTGCGAAACGCAGAACAAAGTGTGTCTAAAACCAACATGACTGTCTTTAACTTTTGTAAGGCAGCCATTAGCCAATGACTTGTCATCATTTTGTACCACGGTACGTCAGTGAAATACTGCAAAAGTTCATGAAAATTCTGCAGCCACAGATATCACTATGTTAAAATGACTTCAAAATACTTACCCTATTTACTGTAGTACCGAAAAAGATCAAATGCACACCATAATCTCTCATTCTGCCAAATTTTATCAAAATCTGTCCAGCCATTTTGGTGCTATGTCTGTCTAAACAATCCAAAAATGTCCATGTAAAATGAATTGGGGGAAAAACGTGTTTTGGGATCCCCCATTTTTGCTTTGCTACCCCTTGGAAATCACCACAAAACTGTGCATCGTCCACCAAAGTAGAAAAAGCAAAAGGTCTGTAAGGTTTCATGGTGATCCGCATGACCTATAGTGGACTATGGACGCTCTAGATATCATCCTGATACAAAGGCCAAGCAAACACTGTAATATTGTAGGACTGTGAATGTCTCAATATTTGCTCCACCTGCACAATATATGGTTGTGTTATCATGAAACAAATATTTTGCATACAAAAGAAAGGTTTTATGGTGATCTGTCAAAAAGGGACAACTTTATTAGTGAGCAAAAATCCGAAGTCTTCCTACACCTGTAATTTACCTTTGACATTGAACAAGAAGAAGCGTCCACGCTTCCGGATAGACCATTTTTAGATGCTCTGCACAGCTCATGGATGTGTGTAATCGATGTCTGGATTGTTCCGACATCTTCATACTCGAGGGCACCCTATTAGTGTTCCATGAGCTGCTTGGAGTGTGTGGAACACACATGGCAGCAGTGGAACTGCAGAATTCAGCACAGTGTGAATAAGGACAAAATGTGGGATTCTTCATTCGTCTAATGAATAACAGGAATTACAAGAAATATTTGTGGGCAAACCTTATAAACTCCCCTTTACCAGATGGTGTACTGCCAATTGGATGTTATCCGAGGTTCCTAATTCAAGATGTAATAGTCTTTTCTTGTGACTTCTGTTCCTATTTAAAGCACTTATAAATTTAGCAATCAAGAGAGGAAGATGGGTTGCAACAAATTTGTTGCCTTATATGTTTGTCAGCATTTCAAGTTTGCCTCTAGCTGGTGAAAATCAACTGAATTCTACTGCTGGTTATTATGACTGACGTTTCCCTTTTCTGATTACAGGGAGAGTTTGGTTAATCACTTCAATGTTTATCTTCATCTGCAACCAAGGGCTACAAGATCGCCAAGAAGGTTTTAGAGCCTTTGTGTATTTTTCTCGTAATTTGGACCCTCTTGCAGAGACTCGTGACATTTTACATATGTGCTTTTCTCTACAGGGTGGCATTGTGAGCACTAGGAGCAGTTGCCCTTACCACAGTCAATCAATAAGAGGGACCAATAACCTTCTCAGTGTCCAGCCTTTCATAGATATAGAGGATAAAACATGTAAGGAGTGTTTTTGACACAATTTAAAAATGTACAGTTTCTATTTATTCTGAGCCTCTTGACCCATTAAACTACAGGAAATTCAAATCTGCGTATTATACTTTCCCTTTTTAGGTCTGCCTAAGTAGCACATAGATCCAATCTGCTGTAGCTAAGATACTACTCAAACCACCTCCTGTCACCAAAGCCTTGGAAGCCATTGCCCCTCTTGCAGAATGAGCTCCGAATCCTGCAACATCTATTCCTGCCGTTTACATGACCTCTTTCACCCGCTTAGCCAGTGTAGGGCTAGTGACCGGTTTAAAAGATACCTGAATGAAATGAATAACTGTGTTTCTCCACGATTCCTTAAATTCTCTGTTTTTCTCTCATACTTGCAAACACTTAACCACTGATAATGTCCTGTTCTCCTCCAAAGTTGGATCAAGAATTGTCCGAGGCATAGTCTTAGTCCTTTTCCTAATATTGAGACAAACTCCCTCTGGTAAATAACTTTGTGATGTTACCTCCAAGGACTTAACATCTGACACCCTTTGAAAAGAAATCAAACAAAGAAGCATCACCAATTTGAATAATAGACTATTTAAAATCTAAAAACTCATTTCCCATCTAATTAGCCAATTTCCCTTCAAACTAGATCTATGTCCCACAAAGAAGAATACTTTGGACCTGAAGGTGTTCTCATCTTGTCCCACACGCAAACTATTCACCAATTCGTGTCTTTTTGAAATTGCAGACCTCGTGTCCCGCTGAAATTGAAGACCTAATAATATAATAAGTACCATTCAGTTGGGTAACAATAAACATCTGTTATTCAGTGCCAAGATACCCTACTGGGTGAACGTGCACTTTAGAAATACACGTTATGTTATGTTGTGCACTGAACTGTCCAAATTTCTTTTTAAGAAAACCTCTGTCAAAAAACTAACTACATCTACCACAGTTGCTGAAATAGGATCCAAATTCTGTGAAACATACCAACAATCAATCAATCAATCAATTAATCACAGAATTTGTAGAGCGCACTACTTACCCGCGAGGGTCTGAAGGCGCTGGGGAGAGAAAAGGGGGGGTGCTGCTACTGGTCGAACAGCCAGGTCTTGAGTAGCCTCCTGAAGGTCAGCAGGTCTTGGGTCTGTCGTAGGCTTAGTGGAAGGGTGTTCCAGGTCTTGGCGGCGAGGTGGGAGAAGGATCTGCCGCCGGTGGTTGTTCTTCGAATGCGAGGGACGGTGGCGAGGAGAGGTCGGCGGAGCGGAGCTGGCGGTTGGGGACGTAGAAGAAGAGTCGTCTGTTGAGGTAGGCTGGGCCAGTCTTGTGGAGTGCCTTGTGTGCGTGGATGAGGAGTTTGAAGGAGATTCTCCTGTCGACGGGGAGCCAGTGCAGGTTCCTCAGGTGTGGGGTGATGTGGCTGTGGCATGGTACGTCTAGGATCAGGCGTGCGGAGGCGTTTTGTATGCGTTGCAGTCGCTTGATGAGCTTGGCCGGGGCTCCCGCGTAGAGGGCATTCCCATACTCAAGTCTGCTACTGACGAGGGCCGGGGTGACTGTTCTTCTTGTATCTGTCGGGATCCACCTGTAGATCTTGTGAAGCATGCGGAGGGTGTTGAAGCAGGAGGAGGAGACTGCGTTGACTTGCTTGGCCATGGAGAGCGTTGAGTTGAGGATGACTCCCAGGTTGCGTGCGTGGTCGGTGGGTGTCGGGGCTGCTCCTAGCGTCGTTGGCCACCAGGAGTCGTCCCAGGCTGAGGGGTTGGAGCCGAGGATGAGGACCTCCGTCTTGTCCGTGTTCAGCTTTAGTCGGCTGATCTTCATCCAATCGGCGACAGCCTTCATTCCTTCATGGAGATTGGATTTGGCGGCGAGGGTGTCCTTGGTGAGGGAGAGGATCAGTTGAGTGTCATCGGCGTAGGAGATAATGTTGAGGTCGTGCTGTCTGGCGATGCGTGCGAGCGGGGCCATGTAGATGTTGAACAGTGTTGGGCTGAGGGAAGATCCCTGGGGTACGCCGCAGATGATCTTGGAGGCTTCGGATCGGAAAGGTGGGAGGCGGACTCTCTGGGTTCTGCCGTCGAGGAAGGAGGTGGTCCATTCCAGGGCCTTGTCTCGGATCCCTGCGTTGTGGAGTCGTGCGCGTTGAGTGCGGTGGCAGACAGTGTCGAAGGCGGCGGAGCGGTCCAGCAGGATGAGGGCTGCGGTCTCACCGTTGTCCAGCAGGGTCCTGATGTCGTCGGTGGCGGCGATGAGGGCAGTCTCAGTGCTGTGGTTGCTGCGGAACCCTGATTGGGATGGGTCCAGGATGCTGTTTTCTTCGAGGTATCGGGTTAGCTGTTTGTTGACGATCTTCTCGATGACCTTGGCTGGGAACGGAAGCAGGGAGATGGGCCGGAAGTTCTTGAGGTCTCTCGGGTCCGCCTTGGGTTTTTTGAGTAGGGCATTGATCTCTGCATGTTTCCAGCTCTCTGGGAAGGTCGCGGTCTCGAAGGAGAGATTGATAACGTTGCACAGGTGGGGTGCGATGGAGCTGCTGGCTTTGTTGAAGATGTGGTGCGGGAAAGGGTCTGACGGGGAGCCGGAGTGTATTGTGCTCATGGTCTTAATGGTGTCATCGATGTTCACGCTGGCCCAGGCTCGCAAGGGGTCATGGTCGATGGTGTGCGGCGGGTCTGGTGTATCTATCTTAGTAGGGGCTGTCTGGGTGTTGAAGCTGTCGTGGATGTCGGCGATCTTGCGGTGGAAGAAGGTGGCGAGGGAATCGCACAGGGCTTGCGACGGCGGGATGTCGTTGGTGTTGGAGCTGGGGTTGGAGAGTTCCTTCACGATGTTGAAGAGCTCCTTGCTGTTGTGTGCGTTGTTGTCGAGGCGGTCTTTGAAGGAGATTCTCTTGGCGGACCTGATGAGGTGGTGGTGGTTACGGATGGCGTCTTTGTGGGCTGCGTGGCTGTCCGGTGTCTTATCACTGTGCCATTTCTTCTCTAGTTTCCGGCAGGTACGCTTGGAAGCTAGGAGTTCCGGGGTGAACCAGCTGGTTCTTTTGGTGGTGTCGCTGTAGGGGAGTTTTTTCAGCGGGGCGAGGGAGTTGGCACAGTCGTCTATCCATCGTCTGAGGTTGCAGGCAGCGTCGTCGGTGTTGGATGGGTCGGAGGGAGGGCTGAGAGCAAGGTTTGCCCGTAGTTGGTCTTCGGTGACTGCTCCAGCAGCGGCATGGGATCTGTTGGGTGCGGTGGTGTGTGGTGGGTTTCTGGAAGGTGAAGTGGATGCAGCGGTGGTCGGTCCAGAGGAGTTCCGTGGTGTGGCTGAAGGAGACGTGGGAGCTTGAGGAGAAGACGGGGTCGAACGTGTGGCAGGCGGAATGAGTCGGTGTTGTGACGAGCTGTCTCAGTCTGAGGTTGGCGAGGTTGTCGATCAGGGTGGTGGAGTTGCTGTCGTTGTTGTTCTCCAGGTGAAAGTTCAGGTCTCCGAGGAGGATGTAGTCGGTAGAGGTCAGGGCGTGCTGAAGTCGGCGATGGAGTTGCTGAACTGGGGTCGGGGCCCAGGGGGTCTGTAGACAAGGGTGCCTCTAAGGGTGGTGTTGGGGTCCGTGTGGATCTGGAAGTGCATGTGTTCGACGGTGCAGAGAAGGTCGTCGGTGCTGGTCGAGACCCTGATGGAGTTCTTGTGGACGATGGCGATTCCTCCTCCTACTCCGTTGACGCGGTCTCTCCGGGTGATCTTATAGCCGTCTGGGATGGCTATGGCGATGTCGGGTGCGGAGGAGTCGTTCATCCAGGTCTCTGTCAGGAAGGCGACGTCTGGTGATGATGTGTCGAGCAGGTCCCAGAGCTCGACGGCGTGTTTGCGTGCGGAGCGGGTGTTCAGTAGGATGCATCGGAGGTGGTTGAGGTTCTTCTTGGCGGGCGCTTCGGTGGCTCTGAGGCTGGTGTAGCTGCAGTTCCGGCAGGTGAAGGGGCCATGAGTGCATTTCGGGGCGGCCTTGAAGTAGTTGTGTGTCCGTCAGGGGTTGAGAGCGTGGAGTGTGGTGGCATCGTAACGGCGTCGGTCCTCGAGGCTGGAGCGGGGGGCGCGCGGCCCAGGGGTTCTGGCACTGGGCGCGGTCCAGGCGCGGACGGGCGCCATATATGGGGAGGTGGGAGGGAGGAGCAGCTGGGAGGCGGGAGGCAGGGGCAGCGAATGGGCAGTCAGGGGGGCCGGGCCACAGGGGACGCAGTGGCGGGAGTGGAGAGAGGCAACGGGGGTACAGAAGGCAAAATCGGGCACAAAAAATGGGGGCACGAGGGGAAACGGAAAGCAAAATGGACACAGAATGGGGGCACGAGGGGAAACAGAAGGCAAAACGGGCACCGAGGCAGCAGCAGAGGGGCGAGCTTACCAGCAGCAGCAGCGGGCAGGACAACACAGGCGGAGCTGTGTGGCGGGGGAGCGACCTACCTGGCAAACCCATCTCTTCCATGCCAACCTTTATGCCTTAGTTGTTCCTGGAGCCCAGGACTCCTTGATGAGTTTTGAAGCTTCTGACGATAAGCTACACACTCCCGAAATCAACCATCCCTTCAATCTCCACTGGCCCTGTACAACAAGATCGTGTCTCTCCGCCATCAAATTTACTAACAGATCTGAAACATTTGGCAGAAGAACAGGGTTGTCTATGAATAACTCCATGAAATCTGGATACCATACTTGGGGTGGCCAAAACTGAGATACCAGCACAATTTCTGCATGCTCTCTTCTCACTTTTAACATTAACCTCTGGATCAATGCAAAAGGTGGGAAAGGACAACTGCGAGCAATTCCTTGATACTGCAGAAATGCATCCACTGCATCTGCATCTGGCCTCCAGCTGTAATATCTGCGTACTGGAGTATTCACTGTGTCAGCGAACAAATCCACCATTAACGGATCCCAGCTTTTGTCCAATGCTCTGAACACTTTCCTGTTCAACATCCAATCGCTGAAATCCCTTAACTTCCTGAAATTCCAATCTGCCACCATATTCTTTAAACCCGGTATGTACTGAGCTTGAACCATAATATCCTTGTTTAGACAAATGCCAAAACTCCTTGAATAAATCCGCTAAAACCTTTGATCGAGGCTCTCCTAACTTGTTGACTAACCTCACCGCAGACACATTGTCCATCTTTAGTAAAACACATTTCATCTGATTCTGTCATGGCTGCTGTGCTGTAATTGCTGGTAATGTTGCGGAGTATGATTATAACTGTTGGTTGGAGTAGGTGAAAGGTCATCCTGTCCTGCATTATTGCCACGCTCACCAAGCAAGTTCACCAAGCATAGCAACCATTGTTACCTATAGCGCCGCAGTAAATGGACGTAGTGCCTGCTATACCTGCTTCCTGTGTGAACAGAACATTGCTACATAAACATTGTCCGAGAACATGCGATCTGAACGTTGTCCCTCTGTCTCTAATTGCTGCCTTATAAAAATGATTGTTGCTTGCAATTTGCCTAACAGGTTGTTATCGTTCTAGACTTCCTGCTTCTGGACCTAGGTAAGCAAGATCTCGATCTTGGGCACCATCTTGGATTTGGGGTGTTACAGAAGGCAGCTCCGTCCAGTGCCAACTGCTCATGATTGAATTTCCTGGTTGGAGAGCGGAGGTTCGGAGCGTAACTATTCAAGGAAAAAACTGACCTCCGCAGAATCACAGTAAGGTGATCTTCGGCCTGCTAGGACTGGAATGTCATTGAGCAGTTGAGCAGCATCAGGCTCTTTATGCATAAAATTAATATCTGTCTGTGCGCATATTAAAGAAGGTTCCAGAACTCCTGACTGTATTCACGGCACAATCCTAGGTCTATTGGTGATGTCCTGATAGTTTGATCATGAAAGTGGGTAACGTGGCTACGTATACAAATTCAAAGGTTGTGCATAAACAACGATACTGCTTCATGCTAAGTCACAATAACCTGTGACATTGGTTGATAACAGTAAAGAACTGCCTATAAATGTGTGCTTGGCCATGATGGATGTGATGTAACTTCCATGTCGCAGTGACAATTGTCTTCAGAGTGATATCAGAAACGGCAGAACATTAAGGACCTTTACAGATCATAGAACCTCAGTTGTTCACTGATCAAAGAACCACAGCTGACCCTAAGAACCTGGGTAAACCTTGGAAAGACTACAGTTGCTTAACCTTTTTTTTTTTTTCCACAGGTAAGACAACACGCCTCCCTTATTGAATATCGTATTAAATCTTATTGCTCATAATAAGTGTGGTGCACAGATTTACATGATCACAGCTGGTCCTCCTCTCGATCCAGCTCTCCCTCCCCGCAGTACCCTCCCTAAATCCCTTCCCCTCATCTGGTCACTCCAACCTTCTGTTATTCTAACACAGAATCGGCGCTGCTGGAAGGTAGGGCATGTTGAGGGTACTGCTCCCGAGTAACCTAACTGCTCTGACAGATTCCCAACAAAACCCATTTTTGCAAAAGAGCCTGCCAACAACTCCAGACAGTTGATATGCATTTCCTTCTCCTGTAAGGTCCACTTTCCCCCTGTCGCAAGAGAGCCACACCTTGCTTCCCAACCCTGGAGGCTGGTATCCGATTCTAGAACCATATCTGCAATGTTGCCAAAAATGGTCCTGCCATTCCAGGGTTCCAAGTTTTCTAGCCACCACTCCAGCTCCCTTGTGGTAACTACATCCATCTGCACCTTCTGGGAATACCTCATCCCTTGGCGTAGATACATGGCCTTTAACCTCTGCAAAGCTCGATAATGTAGCGGGCTCGAAAAACTACCTGTATTGATGCTGATAATAAACCTAGCATCCTGTCTATCTGATGTAAAGTTATCTATTGGCACAACAACATCCACCTTATCGCTCTGCAAGTCTTCTTCACCTTCTCCATTGGTAATTTCAACACACATTCCGACGTCCGAATCTGAAATCCCCAAAACACCATCTCCTGAGCCGGATCCAAACAAGAGTTTTTCCTGTTCACTACAAACCCAAGATCTTCTAACACCTGCACATCTAGCTCCGTATGCTCCTGTGCTAACTCCTTGTTCTCCAACATTATTAAAATGTCGTCCATGTATAGTATCAACCTGACACCTTTTGTCTGAAGCCAAGTCACAATTGGCCTCATCACCTTGGTGAAACACCAGGGAGCTGACGTCAGACCAAACAGAAGAAATTTGAACCTCCACATCACCCCTTGCCAATGGAATCCTAGAAAATCTCTGTTCTCTGCAAACCAGGACTGTCAAGTACGCATCCTTCAAATCTAAACGTGTCCTTTCCTCAACAGATCTGTCAGCATATGAATCCCCTCCATCTTGAAGTGATTGTACAGAACCCAATCGTTCAATTCCCTCAAGTTTATTACAAGCCTTATTCCTTTGTCTTTTTTCTCCACCAAAAATATATTGCTCACAAAACCCAATAACACATTCTCCACCATCTATATAGCTCCTTTTATTTCACCAGCTCCTCGACTTCCTGATGTACCCTCCTCTCTTCTTCCTTTTGAGAATCTTAGGGCTCTCAGTCAACTTTCCTGCACTGGTACCTCTACAAAATCTATTCGATACCCCTGCACAGTCTGCAACACCCAAGGATCTGCAGTTATCCCTTTCCATCTCTCTAAAAAGTGGGTGAGTCTGCCACCCGGTTTTATTGGGATACACAAAGGGTCTCTTTCCAAATTTATACCTTGTTGACTTCTTGGCCTATTGTCTCCTCTGGATCCTCCTCTTCCCCTTTGCCTCTGGCGATAGAATCCTGTTGTTTGATATCCTGAGTGTCTGTATCCACGCGAGAATGATGCCCGTGTGATCCCAAATCCATGGCTGGGGAATCGACACTGCATTCTCCGGGCCCGCCAAAAACCTTTCTACTATCCTTCTGTACGGAGTTAAAAGCACTAGCATAGTTTGCCATTTCTTTCACAAATCCATCTCCAAAAAGCAGGCCTTTTGCCTCTTCCCCTGACTTCTTATTTGCAAACTGTACTAATTTAGGATCAATTTTCATTTGGAGACTTTTTCTATGCTCAGAACACAATGCTGCATTAGTGTCCCAGAAAACACACAGCTTGCGGTACCCATTGGCGCAGCTGTAAGACATTCACAGCAGTATCCTGTAAATATGCTTCCTCACACATTTCTAAACATTTGGTTATGGGACCAAATACATCAAGCAAACGATCCTGACAACCGTTTACACCACTGTCCAGACCTCTCCTGGGATCTCGCCCCGACTTGTTTAAAAAGGTCAACATCTTGGAGTCTAACTCAGGTGTAAATTCCATCTTATTGCCCAATGAAGGTCTTGGACACTCTGAATCAATTCTAGTTCTAACCTCCTTAGACATCTCCTGCCTAATCCAAAATTCTGCATATTCTGCCACATGCCGTGCTGGGACCCACTGAGGAGACAAAGGATGTTGTATGGTATGTGGATCAAACATATAGTCTACCAAGGGATCCTTCACTTGATGAACCTGATCTGTTCCTTCAAAAGTTCTTTTACTCCTTTTCTTATCAACCTCCTCATCATCATCCGTGTCTCCCAAATCAGAAGAACACGATATCACAATGTCAACACTGCTGGTGAATTCATCACAGGCCACCGCTCTGTGACTCCTTTTCGCGGCCTTTATAGCCTTCCCATTCAGCTCCATCCGAGCTGCTCTCGGATTTTCCTTTGGACCATAATGTCCTTTTATCTTAATACCTTACTCTTTCTGCAGGTGCTTTCTTTTATGTGTCACCCTGTGATCCTCATTTGTTCCACCTGCCTTTACAGCAGTCTCCTCAACAGACCAAAACTGCTCATACTCTTATTACTACCTAATTTCCCTTCCAGTTTCTCCAAACAATCGTCTAATTTCTTGCCCAATTGAGTTGCCAAAGAAGAAACTGCCTTACTAACACACTCCTGCATTTTGTCATATAAACTCTGCTCAGATGCACTATTACTCTCCATACTTTTCATTTAAAAATAATCAAGTAACTCCTTTCCTAATATTCAATTATCTCCTTAAAAAATTCAAAATTGTATTCTCACAAGCCAAATAAATGTTCACTTTTCTCACAAAACCTCATAGACCAACATTCCTCAGAGCCACCACCTCAGCACTGCATCGACATGAAGCGGACAGAAAAATAAACAACTGTTCTAGCCCCAAACATGGCCGCCCTCAGCGCATAGAAAAACACAAACGTTCTCCCAATTCAAAATGGCCACCCGTTTCTAAACGAGAGTACGGCACCCTTCAAGTCCAAACCTCTTGCCGACACGCTAGTCGATCCTACTCATTTCTGACCCCCAACAGGTACGAAAAAGACAACATATACTTTTCTCTTTTTACTTATTGCTTTTGACTTAAAATTCAAATTCACACGTAGGCTGGCACCCTCTCTGCAAGTGAGTGCGCACGCCTACAAAACCGGCTCCAAATTCCAATCCTCACTTCTCCAGCGCTGCGCATGTGGCCCAGAAACTGCTATTTACACCACACCTAAATGCTAATGCCTATTAGCATCCAATGAATGTAAAGTTAAAGACCCCCAAAAATTATCTGTAAGCCTCCACAATCGCCCAAGATGGATTCGTCCCAACCTCCCTTGTGTGCCCTTGGCTTCCACTCGACCAAGGAGCTCCAACTGTTTCATGGCCCACAAAAGTCTGGAGTTCATCTGCTCTCTTATTAACTCTACAATGCCTCCATCACAGCTATTAAACCAATAAGGCCCCTTGACTCGCCATACTGGCCTTAAGCTTCCTCCCCATGCACCAACCACCCAAAAATTCAGACTCTACACGAGCCAAGGCTGAAAAACCAGACACACATCAATTAACCCATTCTCTATTAAACTCTTAACATATTAAAATGTACTGCTTGCACCCTGCTCTCAAAATTAAACACAACCACATCAAATGCCAAGAGCAAGTCTGAAGGTGCTTATTTTGAGAGTGAGTAGTAACAAAGAAGGAAGATGGCTGCCTGCCGTGGGAATATACAATGGATTGGAATGTTATAAGGATTCCTATTCTAAGTTCCAACACTTGCGCCGCCGGTGCATCACTTTTTGTGACTCTCCTGTGTTGCAGGAGCCAGCTCCATATTTACCAGGCAGCACCAAGCCACATTTTTGAGCTTACTGCTGCCTTGTAAATACCGTTCCTTTTAAAGCAGTTTTCTGTGTTAAGGGGTGTGCCATGGGTGCTGCTGGGGCATTCCCAGAAACATCCATGGCTTTTTGACACTGCCCATAGTTACGAGAAATCGTAACTGAGGCAGCGTCAAAAACGTACGCCTCACCAGGGGAGGCATAAGGGAGGCATAACAAGGATAAATATCTTTATTTTTCTCGATATTCCTTTTTCTATGTGTGCTGCATTCTGCAGCACACCTAGAAAGAGGAAAAAGCCTTGTGATTGTTTTTGTGCAGGAAGGTTTTCTTTCATGCACAAAAATAATCATCCCCGCAAACACAGGCACCCTTGCACTATGGTGCAAAGGTGCCTGCGTTGGCGCACTGCAGCCCATTGTGCACCGGCGCAGGGGAAAAGGACAGGAATGTGCCATATCTGATAGATAAGGTGCATTCCTGCCCTTTTCTTTTGCCGTAGGGCAGCACTGCAGGAAGGCCTGCGGCACTGCCCTATGGAAATAAACTCATAAATGAGGCCCTGTATGTTTGTTCTAGTTGCTGCTGTGAGTTGGCAATAAGAAGGATATGGGTATGCATATGGATATTATTGGCCTCTGTGCCTAGCCATTAAATTCAAATCTGAGCATTATACTTTCCCTTTTTAGGTCTGGCTAGATGTGGAAGATAGATGTGCCACAGATTTTCCTCATGGTCTAACTGCTATGCATTATTTTCCTTAGCCAATCACATTTTAATCTATATGACACTTTCCTTTCCAAATATTTTTATGCAATCAGACCTTTTGGACTTGACTGAAATATTTCCATTTACCTTAATTAATATTTCCATTGACAACTAGTGATAAAAATCTGTATCCTTCCTTAAATATATGAAGATGACTGTTGTGTTTCTAGTACCGATATTCTCTTTGTCAAGGTGCTGAGACCGAGAGACTAAAATATTCCAGAATACCTTCAGCAAGACGTATATAATACAGTGTATTTATAGTGCCTGTAAATGAGTTCTTTAATCATACATGCAAAAAACACAATTGTAAGAACAAATTCATCAATGTGTTTCTTTAATGCGGTTATGCTGATTTGCTTATGGCTTGTGCCTATCTAGAGTACCGTAATGGGCATAAAAGATGAACCGGAATGTAGCTCTATGTAAGTAGCAGTGGCTGAGTTAATTGAAGCACTCCACCCATCACCTTTTTTGTTTCCGTAGTGTGATGCCCTAGGTGTGTATGGTATGCCCAGATGTGGGTTCTATGCTCACTTTTCTGTAGGAATCAAAATATATATAT